>JAXCLQ010070249.1:8296-66993 GCA_035584115.1 Cedrela odorata
ACACACACACACACACACACACACACACACACACACACATATATATGTATGTAACATTTTACTAATTGTTGTATTACAAGTATATACCATATGTTATAAGCTTGTATTATGTATTATTATTGTTATGCCTAAATATGCGGTCATGACACAAATGGAAGGAATAGCCGAATGGTGGAGATTTATAAAACATAAGGGTTATGTATAAGTATATGTACATATACGAAAATAATCATTCATATGGCTTTTGGTTTGTTTTATCTTTAAACCAATAATACAACCGAATGAAGAAAGAAAATTTAAAGTCTATGAGGTGTGTGTATATATATATATGTATATAAATATATGTACAAGTATAATGCAAGTAAAATGGGTCATACTTATGTATATATACATACACGTATGACTTACAAGACATGGCTTCCATTGTGTTTTAATTTAACCAATCGCTTTATAATTTACAAACATTACTCATGCATTTTACTCATATATACATATGTATCGTTTTGCTACTTGTAGTATTACAAGTATGTACCCTATATTATAAGCTTGTATTTATATATTATTGTTATGCCTAAATACGCAGTCATGACAATTCTCCTCCCTTAAAATGATTCATCATTGAATCGAATCTAACTAAGGTCATAAAACGTACCTTCATCAGTGAATAACTAGGAAAATTGTCTCTACATAACCTCTTTAGGTTCCCAAGTAGGCTTTTGATGTTTATGGTGTTGCCATAACACCTTAACTGAAGGAATCTGTCTAGAATAAAGTTTTTTGACCTCTCTGTCAACTATTGCCATAAGTTAGTCTAGATAAGATAAGTCTTGTCTTCAATGGACTGCATAAGACTTTTGTCTATCCTATGCTATTTTCATCTTTTCCTTGATCAATTTTAACATTTTTCACTGAATCTTATACCAGATCAGGTCTTAGCAGCTGTACCTTTAACTTTCTAAGTTCTGCATGAGTCATTCTATATGGGGAAATAGATATAGGTTGGGTATTAGGAACTATGTCTATACAGAATTCAATCTCTTTGTCAGAGGTAATCTAGATAACTCTTCTAGAACACATTAAGATACTCCTTGACTTCCGAGATCTAGTCAATACTCAAATCATCACTTCTGGAATCCCTTATCTATGTCAAGTACCTATTACTTCATTTCCTAATTGACTTGGTAGCATGTAAAGCAGATATCAAATTATGGGGAGCTTTACTTCTATCTCTTTAGTACATTCGACTAGCTCACTAGAGAAATGGACCATAACATTTTTCTCTACAATCTACCACTGTACGATACTTAGATAACCAATTCATACCCAATATAACATCAAAACTCAATATCTCTAATAATATCAAGTAGTATAGTAATCGTGCCTACTAATGCTCACTATACAATCTCTTAGGATTTTAGATACTACTACCAGGTCGCTTGTAGGAATGATAACTACTATAGGGATATCTAGTGACTCCTTATTTCTACTCATACGAGTGATAAAATATGGTAAAAATAAAGGAATGAGTAGCCCCCAAATCAAATAATACCATGATATATTAAGAATCTATCTAGAGAGCACTTGTCACCACCACATTAGGTTCTTGAACATTCTAAGGCGTCAACGCATCCACTAGTATCTGACCTCTATCCACTGATGTCTGTCCCTGTCACCTGCTGCATGTTCTCTAGCAGGTGGTCTCTAACATGTCCTCCTTATTCTCCTACTAGATTGAGATCGAGATGGTATTGGTGATGAATGTACCGGCGGGGTCTGCGAGGTATGTACTGGATAATCTCTCTTCCAATGACTTACTTGACCACATTGATAACAGACTTTAGAGTTCCGTAGACTAATACCTATATGCAACCATCTACATATTTGACATGGTAATGTTACTGGATGTGCTACAAAAGATGATGAAACTGTACGAGATGTAGCACCCTGAACAGGTCTACAGTCGGAACCTTTACGTGAAACATCGCTATTTCGAAGGGCGATAAGAAGAAGGGCTAACATTTGCCGATGCTGATTGCCTTCACCTCGACAGTATCTACACTGACCTGCCGTCTTAAACCTCTTATGAGATCGATGACATCGCTATCTCGGATCGATGTCCTGCTTGGTGAGTCGGAATGGAAAAAAATGGGAGGAGGTACTGACACTGAAGGTACTACAGCCCCCGATACTGCCGCTTGAGGTCGCAACTGGTGCATAAGAAGCTCTACTAAAACATCTATTATACGCTGCAACTGCTGCATACCTGCAGCTACAATCTCCACTGTCGGAGCAACTGGTATGTCATCTACCTCCTTACCAGTTCTATCATGGTGACTCTTATCTTGTGGTTCTTCGATGCTCTTTATAGGAGATACAACTGACCCTTGCTCTAAGGTGACATCCCATGATGCCTCTTCTAATTTAGCTCTATGTCGGGGTGGGATGATATCACTATGGAAGTAAACAAAATTAGCAAAAATTTGAGAATTTTCTATCTCTACTAAGATAAGACACGACTCGAGGAATAAAGATACCCGAGAGTATCCCCTTATATATTAGTACTCCAGGTATACTGACCTCTTGACCATGTTCTGATACCAACTCTGTAACATCCCAAATCTGGGAGTGTTACCAGCAGGTGATAGGTCCCTCCCATCACACTAAGCCTAATGCAATATGTTCACACACTTGTTATGAATGCATGCTTAACATTAAGTCATGTAAAATATCACATGTCACTATATAAAGGCATCATGCCATCACTGAAAATATGTACAACTCTACTATTTATGACAAATCTCAAAATAAAGCTTACTATACATCTGTTAGTTTATCTGCATGTAATCCAAAACTAAAATACAACTGCCATTCTCGATATGAGATGGACCCAACGTAGTGGTTACTGTCACTAGTGACCTCTCTTATAAGTCCGTGTTTTCAAGATGTTGTGTCTACAAACTAACTAAGGATTTCCTACAAAACTGACAGGTAAAGGGGTGAGTCTAACAAGACTCAGTGAATGGATGATACACATATAAAATCACTTCTTATACATATATTTATACCTTGCATCAATTACATATTTTTGTCATCATTTGTATATTCATACCATCGTTTGCATACTCATGCCATTATTTATTTATTCATATGAAATATATATATATACACACATACAATAATCATTTGCATTTAAATAGAAGTAATTTTCAATGTATCAAATACATAATTCATCACTCAGCAACATACTAGTGTTTAAAGGTGTTCCCTCAAACATCTCAACAAATACCACAATGTCTTAGGGTATCTCGTTCCGTCATCCTCTAAGACACTAAGAAATAACACCAATCATTTGGTGTATACATCTTTCTCCGGTCCTTGTCCAGGGTTATACATATATGTATATATATACAAGTATAGTGTAAGTAAAATGGATCATACTTATATATATATATACAAGTATGATTTACAAGACATGGCTTCCATTGTGTTTTAATTTAACTTAAAAGCAATTCAATTACATATACATGTATGTCCTGGAAATGGTTATATCACATTATTTTTATTTGTTTTAATTAATCTATCACTTTATAATTTACAAACGTTACTTATGCATTTTGCTCATATATACACATTTATCGTTTTGCTACTTGTAGTATTACAAGTATGTACTCTATATTATAAGTTTATATTTATATATTATTGTTATGCCTAAATACGTGGTCATGACACCAGTTTGCTTTCCTAAATAATATTTTCATCTCAACCTCACATAATAGAATTTTGGTCGAAACTCAAATACCATTGAGAACCAGATAAGCTCAATTCAATTTAACAAACCTCATACTTCTCACATAATAGAAATCTTAAAGTATGAGATTTATGATAATTACATAAAGACATTAACAAATGCTTATTCACATCTCATGTGTGCGCTCTCTTAACTTAGATAGCTTTTACAAAACTTATCGATTAAGGCCAAACACTTACACTGATAATCACCCATCTCATGAACGATCATCAACCTATATACATATACACACATATATCACACATACACGTGTACATATGTATTGTCTCAACATGTCACTCTAACTATACTATTCACCTTACTTGTCACACAAGTAACATTTACTTGTGTAATATACATTACTTGTCACATAAGTAAGCTATTACTATTTCAAGTGAGATTATTTGTCTCACAAACAATCATTGGCCGCCACGAGTTAGGTTACTTGACACATAAGTAATCTATTACTCGTTTGAGGTTACTTGTCTTACAAGTAATCTACTATTCACAAATTCGGTCGAGGTTACTTGTCTTACAAGCAATCTTGTCGCTCACTT
Organism: Cedrela odorata; assembly: GCA_035584115.1. Lineage (NCBI taxonomy): Eukaryota > Viridiplantae > Streptophyta > Magnoliopsida > Sapindales > Meliaceae > Cedrela > Cedrela odorata. The sequence goes on from JAXCLQ010070249.1 coordinate 12,641, forward strand.
TGTTTTGATTATTTGTTTCACAAACAATCATTGAATCACATGTTTAGTTCGCATCACTAGTCTAAACAGTAATGATATTGATTATTCAGCTTGTTTTACTTGATACTCGAGTAATCAAGTTGCTTTGTTTGGCTAGAATTACTTGCACATAATAATGACGTTGCATGTAAAATTGGTTTATTTTAAGCTAACTAAAGTCAATCTAATCATTATTATTTTCAACTTTATCAAACAAAAATCAAATACTTGTAAAAAATGGTTAACTTATAAATCAAACATATTTGAGATTTTGCATTAAATATTTTGACTTTGAAAATTGCTATTATGACATCATTTTTGCATCACATGTATGACATCATAATCTTTGCATTTTCCATTATGAATATACATACATTATCATATAACATACACACAAACACAATCATCCTAATTAATCACAATAATTAGTAAATTTATTAGTAAAAATTAATTTAATTTTAATCTAATTAACATCAAATTTAACCTAATTAGCAATCCATCCCATGAATTAACTAATTAATCAAGCAACTATAATTAAAAACTAATTATACTTTTTCCTAAGTGGCCAAATATTCTAAGCATACCCTAATGATCATATCATTCATTAATCATACTAATTTCATTAACATTTTATCATTAAACACATTTAACACTTAAACATGCATTAATTTAACAAAAAAACATAACATTTATGCATTTGTTTCATTATAACCAAATACAGTAGGGTATATTTCTCATGCTTACAACAATTTCATCTTATGAAATAAATCATTCATGGTATCATCATCATCATATGAATCATCTAATCTCATTAGAACATAAAATGATGACTATTCATCATCTCCTCCAACATTACTCATTTGGGAGGATGAAAAATTCTTTTTCTCCATAATCAAACAAGCTTCAAATCACCAAATCCATGTGTAATCGATGGATTCCAATCATTAACCAAGCATAATCAAGCAAATTATCAACTTAATCTAAGCTCTGATAGCATTTTAAAAGATTGTTTGGGTGATTAGTTATGTAATTAGAGATTAAATATTTTAAACATGCAATTAGGATTTCTTTAAAGAAAATAAATTAAAATTAATAAGTTAGGAACCAACATTTGGCTTGATAAAAATCAATTTTACCCCAAAAACTTGAAGTCTCCGAGAAAAATCCACCACTTGAACTTGTATCAAGAGAGAGAGAAAGTGCTTGAATTTTTTAATTTTAACACTTAAAATGAAAATTTCACACTTCATTTAAAAAATTGTTCCTTTTATATATTAATGCAACATTTAATTAAATGTCCTCATGAATTATTTCAATGGTAAAACATATCATAAAGCTTGTCAAACAAGCTTTGTAATAGTAAAGTGCAAAATGATAAGTTTATTCACATTAAACACTTTAATGTCAAACTTATCCTAAAGTTAGTCAAATAAGCTTTTATTTAATTCTATTTATATTCTCTAATAATAATGGGATAATGTAATTTATATTAAATTATATTTAGGTCAATTTATTAAGTTCTCATGTGCGTTAAATCATTTAACGTATAAACCATTTATACTTTTCGGTTAAATACTATCTCCAAGAGTGTTAGTTCTCTTGTAAATAATATTTAATATCTTTTATAGCAAATTTAAGCTCAAACTATTAGTGTGACCACTTTGGTTCACTTTGGTGATAACCGTAAGCCTGCCCCGGATTCTTTCTCAAAGCGTATCCGTAAGTTTAATAACTATAGTTAACATCTAACAATGTGCTATAGTCCTTAAACTACAATGAAAAAAATCTTCATTGAATCGTTTACATTCGATTGTACATACCGTGTGTGTAACATCTTTTCATTTGTCTAATCTTGACTAAGTCAGAGCTCAGGGGATGTTAAAATCCTAAACTCCGTATTGGTCATTACGCACTTAACTTGTCACCACGAAACTCTTTCATGTGACCTACTTTGTACTCTGATAAGAGATTTGTGTTTTAGCGTTTACTGATGTCCGACTGGGAACTCAAGATCCTGGGCATCGAGTTAACAAATCTCATCTTGACAACCATTCGGATCTCAATATAAACAACATATGACTAAATTGACTTATTTTGTAAGACATGATTAGTCTCGCACTTATACTGTAACGCCCTGATTCGTAGATCTGAGTACGTAACAACTGCCACACATTTGTAAGACATACCTTCCACTAGTATTCCCCACAAATGTATAAGGCTTCTAGTACCACAATAATATAAACAAAATCACATAATATAATATATATATATATATACACATAATATTTATAAACGTAATATTCTGTACAACCAAATAACGATACAAAACTTATGGATCCCTTTTAGAAAGTTTATATACATATCAATGGAGAACACTAAATACCTAATAGAGTCTTCAGCAAAGTGCAAGCCTCAAAATCTAAACTTGGAGAGTGGATGGCGACCTCCTCAAAAATTTCTAATCTGAAAATATTTTTAAGAAAAATAAAATGCAAGTACAAATCTAATGAATAGATGGACGATGTTAAACTGAAAACATAAAAGAAGAGTAAGAGTGTCATATTTAAAAAGTATAACATTTCATAAGGTAAGAGTGTCATATTTAAAAAGTATAACATTTCATAATAATTCAAACTATTTACTCAAAATCAAATAAGCAATATAAAATAGTTTCATGTTTAAAATATGTGGATGATCAAATAAAAGAAACTGGGCTTACTAGGAAATTATCCCTAGAGACATCTCCCGGTGCGCAGTTGATTGACAACTCGAGACTCTCAACGAGTTATTTTATATCAGTATATAAAACAAAAATTATTAAGCCCACTTGTTAATGTTAATTTGGATAAGGGGTACGGTGTTAAACACTAACTTATCCAGTAGTAACCTCCTCTTTACCTTATATCAGATGGTAAAGGCGAAAAAATGTAACATCTCATTTACCCATTTCTCTAATAAAGGCGAAAATATGTGAACTCTCTCTTACCCCTTTCTCTAGTAAGGGCGGAGACATGTAACATATCCCTTATCTCTTTCTCTAGTGAGGGTGAAAAAATCTGCACACATACATGCTTCTATCGAGCACTTACACCAAAATCTCAAATCATGAAATCAACATAACATCTTACATTATATTTATCAATTATCAACACAAGATTAATTTATCATAAATTATCTATCCATGGAAACATTTCATAAATATTCAAACACTTTTTCTAAAATTACCCTTACTTCAACCATATTAATTTCATACTTGTAAAGCATTCATAATTCTTAAATTCATAGAATAATTAAACATTTGAATTATTTTATTTAAAAACTTTAAAAACACATCTATTTACTCACTTGTTAGAGCTTGACCAATCCAATTTAAGGAGTAGTTAGTAAGTGCTCTAGTCGACGATCTACACACAAATATTTTTTTGTTAAAACTCGAAATGTTATACATTTAACTCATGAATGAATCAGTTCATTATGCATGAACGATGAACCTCAACAGAAACCTAGAATGTTTAGGATTCCTACGGATTTTATGGGATTCGAATTTAAGTTACCTAGATCAAAGAATCAAATTTCAATTTTGACTATTCTAGTTAATACCTCAAAAACAATGGATGACTTTAAATTTTTGCTAAAATCAATTAGGAATATATCTTAAGCTGAATATTTTTTAGAAATTCATCTCTTATTAGTCTAGTTTTTATAGCCTCTCACGGTACCTCATTTGGAGTTCTAGAGCTTAATTTATGCCCATATGAACCGATATTGTTCCAACTAAAGTCCACAACAGGACAATTAGTTTTCTAAAATTTTCTAGGAACTCATTTCATGACAAAATGACATGATTTTTAACTATATTAATCGCTATCATATCTAGTTTCTATAGAATTTTACAATTCTATCATCAGAGGTTCGGAACTTATTCTATCTCCATATTACCATATCCTGTTCAGAAGTTTTTGGTAACTGATATTCACCCTTTCTACATGCACATTTATTGTCCTATAATTTAACTCAATTTAACCACCACATTCATGCTTTATCATATCATAATTTCACATTCTTATGCACCAAAAACATAGCCATAACACATATAAATCAATTACTAAATCAAACATTAACATAACTATTAAAATTTACCCCAAGATAACCAAATCCATACAAGAATTTCCACAAAGTTAGTAAATCACTCACCAAATTCCTTGCTTTTCTTTCCCTCGTATCTTTCTCTCCTTCTTCCTTTCTTCTTTCTTTCTTTCTCCTTTTCTTTCTTCATTTCTTTCTTTCTTATTTTCTTTCTTCTTCATTTCTCTTCTTCTCTTCTCTTCCTCTCCTCCTTTCTCAGTTTCCCCCTCTTCCTTCTCTTTTTTTCCTCTTCTTCTTTTTCTTTTCCTCTCACATTTTTGCCTTTCCTTCTTGGTTTCTCTTTTTATCTCTACATTTGTCTAAACAAGTATGAAAGATTCTAGATATGGGCTTTCAATTTCACTATAGTTTTGGGTTTGGGTTTGGATTTGGACTTAGTTTTGAGCTTGGATTTAAGCTTAAATGTGGCTTGGATTTAAACTTGAATTTGGGCTTGATGTGTATCTATATATATATATATATATATATATATGTAATACTTGGCCTAAAATAACTTTGTTGAAAATGAATTTCAAAGTTTACACTTAATGGCATTTCCTATTACTTTAATACCTAGTGCACTATCAATATATTAAAAATAATAGAAATAATAATAATAATCACATAATTAGGTATATAATATCATATGCCTCAAATTTCGTGTTAATTATGCATGTATAACCTCGATTAATTTCTCTTACAACCTAATATGTCGAAACCATGCCATTAATTGAAATCAATAAGCTTAATTTATATCGAAGTTGCGGGTTCTAAATATACATCATATGAACCATGTACATCCATATTAGATAACAACTATGACATCTCAAGTCAAAGGACTATTTCACATACTATTACAATCAAATGATAAATCATTGACTGGACACATTCCATGTAATTCATCATTTCTTTGGTTATGTTCGAAAAATAGTTCTCTAATTGCTAATTCATACTAATGTCTTAATGACATGACTCTCATTGCCACCCACAATAATATAATCTCATGATATTCACCGGAGGCATTTAGTATACCTACTGTGCGATATCGATGTCCAATCGATAGCACTTACATAAGGAACAATTTAGATAATCAAATTATCCAGACGATTCATATGCATACTCCATTCATTAGCATGATTAGAAAGAGGAAGCATCTTATGCATATAAATAAGAAACACTTTCTTCATTAATAAATATGTACAGTACATATTACTGTGTTATTCAATACAAAATAACTTGAAAACGACAACACGAATGATTTTTAGGGCAAACTATACCAACAATTGTTGCTTATATTGCTCAAATTAGAGGATGTAGCATTAAAGGAGATCAAATCAAACATATATCACTAAAGTTTTTCTACATTTATGAGCTCTAACTGAGCCAACATATTGATAGCAAACATATATGCTCTTCTGATAGTTTTGTTGATCTCTTCACTTAAGTTTTATCTACATCAACTTTTCAGAATTTGGTTATGCATTGACATGGGTCGACAACTTGACAAATTTATATTTTTTTATCTTGAGAGAGAGAGAGAGAGAGAGAGAATTTTATTAGTGGGAGCATAATATGTTACAAAGAAAAAAATAACTATAGGAACTCTTAAACAAATGTATATTGCACTCATTTTCCATTTGTCCACATTTTATCCTACTAGGTTTTACTATAATGGTTTTTAATTAGACAGTATTAAACATTTCAACATAATTAAACGATGTATCATCCAAGGGGAGTATTGTAATTGGTGGATTTTCACTAATTTTTTTGATTGACTCTTTACATTAGCAACTATGGAGCTTTTGACAATTGTCTCAATGTATCTTAACATTGTAAAGTAGAAAACAAATGGTTGATTTTGATTGGTCATATGGGTGACATAAATTAGTATACATACACCATCTTATGTGGAGTAAAATCCATTTTTATAATATTGTTTAAATGTCTCAATATTATCAAATATCTCTTATGCCCCTCTATTTTATTTTATTTACTCATTGTGTTAATACAAAATATCATTGTTATCCCTTTACTTTCTTTTATTTGCACTTTAACTTAATAATATTTACAACACCTAAAATATATTTGCCATCATTTTGTAAGTTTCTAAAACATAACTATTAGGTTAGAATCCTTCCCATCAACCGTGTGGCCCTCAGGTCAACAGGGATGGCCCATATCAGAATGAGTGTCAGGTCTTGGATTTAAGTTTGTCCTCAGGCCATATAATAAATGTCATTAGTGTCAAAGGGTTGAGGACAAACGAGTTGTCTTTGAGTATAACATATATCATTACTATTAAGAAGCCAAAGATTTGCAGGTTGTCCTAATCATATAAAAGGTAGTCCAAAATTACTAAGGTTTTCTCAAGATAAAGTTCTAATATGATTAAAAGGGTTACTCGAGAACTCTCCATTCCTTAGCAACCTTAGGAAGATGTCATCGGGAATCATGTACTTCCTTTTGAGGCGTTTCAAATCATTCTGGTTAAAAAAGATCAGTACCAATTCATTTCAGATGGACTGTCGATTTTGTGAAAAAAGGTTGAAGAAGGCATGGATCCCTCCTCAGAAGCACTAAAGGATACTTCAGCAGCAGATCTTTTATGGTCTTCAGGCTCTCTGGCCTTGGACTCTTTGACAGATTTATTTTCAGGAACTTCACCAACACTTTTAGTGCGTTCCTTATCATCCTCGGAGTTTCCAAGGTCGACATACTTTTTGGGTTGTGAAGCGGTGGCTAGGTTTGTGGGTAGAGACAAGAATAAGTCTTGAATAAGAGAGACAGCCTTTCAAGAGGTTCTCAACCTCTGCTTTTTTTGTTCAAAGGGTTATCTTCGACTCCGCTAATCAATTTTCTTTCTTACAGGAATAGTCAGAATATCAGAAGTGCAACCAAAGTTCATCATAGTAGGTATCGACTTGAGGAACCATTGGCACCTAAAAAAGAGGATTTCAGCAAGTTTATTCTAGTGAAAAAATAAATTACGTGTTAGACATTTATTGGGAGAAAAACAAGTATCATCAATAACTAAGTGTATTTAATAGTAAAATATTATAATATTATAAACCAAAAGTTATACAAAAGTACAACTATAATAAATATATGAATAATGCTACATATTCTAAATTAATATTTTAATTTTTAATTTTTAATTATTTTAAAATTATAAAAATATATTACTTTATAAATATTATATCATTTAAAATGAAAAATTTAAAATACAAATTTAAGCGAACTAACTCTATTTTCAATAAACCAAACTTCATGGCATATTAATAAATTTAGCCAAAAGGCATGCACCAATTTACACTTGCCCACTTTCAACCAGCCGTGTAGTATCAATAGATTACAGGTCATCAACTTCATGCCTGAGATTAAAATTCTTTTAACAAGTGCTTCACGTGACAGTAAAACAGATTCATTAATGAGTAACTTACATTTAAAAGATAACGGTAGTACAACTTTTATATTTTGGATTCTATTAAATTCTTAAATAATTAATTATATAAGATATTTAATAAATTAAATTTATTTAGTAAAACAATTACAAAATTGTGGCTGCCTGCATAATGATTGAAATGTTATTTGATAATGTATTTATATAAAACTATAAAACAATTTATTAATCATTTTTAACGTACTATAAACTGCTCTAACCGTCCCCAATGTCGACAACCACATAACTGATCTGTTGGTGACTCTACTAATGCCATCAGATTCTCAAATTTTTTGGTCGATAAAACGATGTTGCTATTGCTGTCGTCCGATAAGTAGGCATAGAAAGAGTGTCTCAGCCTCCAATATTCCTTTCTTTCCTATTTTCTTTGATAATAATCGTTAAATATTTATATTTATCAAATATATTAACTATTAATGTTTTTATTTTTTTTAAAATAAAACAACCACTACCTCAAACATATCATTAATCTCCAAAGAAATTAGAGTAGTCCCAGTAACAAGCGTGGCATTAGTAACTAATACTTCGAAACTTTCTCTTTCCTTCACGAGCAAGAGCTCTAGGTAGGCACAAAATGGTTCATATATAGCAATAGCGGCCACACTAGCAACACTACAAGATCTCACGGGTTGAGCGCTTACCGACTAGCCTATTAGGTGATACTACTTACTTTCTTTTATAAATTGAAGATCGACTTATATTCTATCCGATGTAAGATGTGACATTCTCACCCACCTAATCACGTGATGCCCTTGTCATAGTCAAACTCATCCATCTTAGTCCACCTAAACCCTTATTGTCCATCCCCACAATCTTTGAGCTCACATCCCACGTGACAATCCCTTATTGGGAAATAAAGTGCAGGTATTTGGGGCGCAAAGTGCAGGTGTTTGTGGCCCACAAGCGAATAAGAACTTGGGTCTGCTATGATACCACTTGTCAGAAGCTGAGCGCTTACTATCGACCTAAAAGACTAGCCTATTAACTGATACTGCCTACTCACCCATATAAACTCATGATCGACTATGTTCTATCCTATGTAGGACGTGACATTCTCACCCACCGAATCACGTGACATCCTGGTACGGTAAAATCCATCCAACTAGACCTACCTGACCCGTATTGCTCATCCCCTCAGTCTTCAGGGATCCACATCCCACGTGACAATCTTTTATTAGGGAGCAAAGTACAGGTGTTTAAGAGCCTACATGTGGATAAGAACTTAAATTTGCTCTAATATCACTTGTCACGGGCCGAACACTTGCCATCGATTCAAAAGATTAACCTATTAGGTGATACTGTTTACTCGCTCTTGTAAACTTAAGATCGACCAATATCCTATCCGATATAGGATATAACAAAAGGCAACCTGATTACGATTTATTTATCTGACCTCTACATTAAACACCACATTTATGAACATCGAAAGAATCTTTTTTACTTCTTTATCTGCTACTACTAATCCATTTTCACAAAATATCTTGTCATTGCTGCATTATACGCATCTCACTGTTGATGTTTAATCTTCCCAGGAATAACTGACGAGTCAACAATATGAAAGAGAGAATTGGCCTTCGGATTAATTGAATCTACTACTTCAACTTTATCAAATACATGCTGGATTACAAATTCCTAATATACAAATAATCATTCTCCATTTTCTTTTTTCTTTTCACTTTCCATCTTTTTCTACTACATATGGTTCTAAAATTTGATGTTAAATTTTCAATTTATACCTTACTCAGATATGTTCTTGATGGTCGAATGAGTGCCTTTGCATAGGCAATTGGCAAAGCAGCTATCTTCTTCGCTTTACTAACATAAGCCCTCTTTGTGAAGTTGTTGTAATCATTGGCTTCAATTTCATCTAGTATTTGGCGGTACAACAACAATGATGCCCATACCTGAAATATCGAAACAATATCCATTCTTATTTTAGTGTACAATGATTGATATCAAGTAACAATCATAATAATTGTTAATTAGAATAATCTAATCGCTTCTCTCTCAGTGTTTCTATTAAGAATGAAAAAAGCTCTTATGACATGCTATCATTCATGTCAATTAGTATTTTTTATTGTTATTATTTTATTTTTACTTCTATTTTCCTGATTTACTTATTTTTATATGCCTCTGTTCTATAGGCAAGTAATACAACTTCTAAATGTTACGCCACACTATCTTTCAGGAATCTAACAGCATAATTTATATTGATAAAAGAGATCAGATTATTTACCGGCCATCTACTAGCATCACTCAGTTCTGCCACACCTTTCTCAGCCTCATCAAAGAACATCCTTGCTCTCTTAATTTGGTTCTTCATGAAGTTTCTCCATTTATTTGTCACCTTTCCAGCAAATATGTCGTCATCTGAAAGCCCCGCTTGTGCCAATTCATCTTGTGGTAGATAAACCCTTCCTCTTCTTGCACTGGAGAAAAATAGATAAAAGATGAAAAAAAAAATTGAAGATAAACAATGAAACAGCAACATTCATGCAGACTATTCATAGAATCAGAGGAGTTTCAACTAATGCTTTACTTAATTCTCATGAAAATTAACAGAAAAGCTTGCTTTCTAAAGTTGTTCATGTTGCAGTGCCTGCAGCCTTTACAACTCAAACCCCACAACAAAAGAAAAAAATCTGGGATCATACAATTGCTTACATACAAAAAACCCTTTCAAGATTTCTTTTGCTAATGTACAAATATTAAACATGATGATTCAATATTGACAAACCATTTCAATATTGCATGATCATATTTAATATTGTAATCATCTGCAAATAGAATTATTTTCCATTTGGATCACCTAGTTCAAAGTTTAATACTATCAATTAGAATTAAATATTGCAGCATCAGAATTTAAATATTCTACTTACTCTTCTCCAACATCTCTGAGTATATTGGTGAGCTGATTAGCAATCCCTAAAGCCAATGCAGCATTATACACACACTCTGTTGTAGCCTGCGAATCAGGAGCAATACCCATAACTGGAACACTCATTAAACCAACAGTCCCAGCAACATAATAACAATAGAGGTATAGCTCATCAAAGGTCTTGTATCTTGACTTCCTAAGGTCCATTCTCATTCCCTCTATCATATCTCTGAATGGCTGCAACGCAAGAGGTCAATAAATTGATGGCAAGTTCAATGTTTTGCATAACCATCAATACAAACTGATTTTGAAATATGCAACCCAGAGTTAAAGGGAACAAATTACAATGAATCGACATAAATTCACCTGAAATGACAGAAGGTTTAAGGATTCACTGCAAGTACTGTTAAGAAAACGACTCATAATGACAGAATGATAGCATGCAGATCCTGCCTACAGAATCTAGAACCAAATAACTATCTACTTGGCAATACATTCACCCTTGATACCCAACAAGTTCAACAGCATATCCTAATAAAAAGTCTAAAAATTTACGGAACTAAAGAATTCATAGTTGGCATATGGTGTCACCTTTTCAAACCTTTGATCTGAAAGGAAAAATGAAAAACAAAAAATGGCACAATTCTGTTCGAATGGAAAAATGATTCTTCATTATATACGAAGCTTAATGTTGTAAACACGATTAAAGTTTAAGCAGAAGCCGTTCTTTATTTTAAAATTATTCACTAGCACACTCAAAGGCAGAATCTGGTTATCATTTTAATTATGCAAGGTTACACTCAAGGGCCATCCAGTTGACATATCAGACATCATAAAACTAAAAAGAATTAAAATTAGTACTACAGCAGCCATTCTCCTGTTAAAATCTAATTTGATCTTGAAAATATTCTCTAACCTGAATGTCAACGGGAAATTTGGCAACTGTATCTGATAAAGCAGCATCAAGCATATCAAATGGACGACCGCAGAAAAGATCATCCAACCTGGACTCCCACCTATCTAAAGCTGTTGGAGTTATGTGTGAAGCATTAGGTCCATCAACAAGTTCATCCGTCCTCCTACACCACACTGCATTTGAAGAAATCATAAGAAGCTTTAGAGAAAGGAAATATATGTATCTTTGAATTGGTGTCATGATATTCATGTATTTAACGAAATTGCTCAGACAAAATATCTTATGTGTAGGAAAATGAAAGGCACTCATAATATCTCTAGAGGAATGATTATTGAAACAGGATTCTCTATAAGATGCAAGCCCCAGGCATACATAATAATATTAGATCTATGTCTCAATTCCCACCCTTCCAGTCCATATGTAGAAATCTCTCTGATGTGGCCATGGAAGTTAAATAAAACTCTAGTCTCTTCTGTAATTTCCAAAATTTCCTCAAATTATAAAAGGAGGAAAAGGGTAATGTTCTAATGCAGTATCTCATTTTACAATACTTCAGAGAAAATGGATAACCTCAACATTGACTCTAATGTAATACGTTGCGATCCAGCTTTAAATTAATGCCACCAAAGTTCAAAACCTATGCAGTGAAATAATTCCTATGAGATTCACTAGGCCTATTCCTAGTAATTTTGAGTCAATTAATGACAATTTCTCAGAATAGCATTCCAATTTTTCTAAGCGGAAAGTATGAAATGTCATTGAAGTTTTGGACAGCAATTAAACTTTAAAAGCTAATGGCATAATATAAGAACTTCTTGGTTAGTTAATGGTCGGTACAGATGTTCTGTCTTAATGGTACATAAGTGCCAAAAAAGGGGCAAATTAGAAACTAAAATAGATAACCAAGATGTATCACGGAAAAAAGACATGATTGAATCTCATCCTCATCGGGGTTGGAGGAGTAACATGTCACCAGAAAGCTACCCCCAAAGCATAATTTACCCTTCCCACAGGAGAAAAAGAACATAAAAAAATTAGTGTGATTCTTTCCTATAAATTTTCTGGATAAGAGAACCAAAAATCAGATAACCACAGCCACATGAACGGTCATATTAGGTAAATGAACATTCTTAAGCATTGTAACCCTTTAGTCTATCAACAACACAAGCTGGAGAACCTATAAAATAATATGCAATGGGCACCTAAGGCCTTTTGTTACTACACCAAGGGACATAAATTCTTATGATTGTGACAATGGTACAGATTTGAAATGCAAAATACCTTACTGGGCAAAAATTAATTTGAGGATATGGGATATCATGTGTTACGTACAAACACTAGAATTACCTAGTTTAATGAGTCCAGGGTCCCGTAGGCTCCCAAGACCTACACTTTTAAAGATTTCATTTCAAAGTATATGCTGCCCGTACAATAATCTAATCCTAGAAAGCCTCAAAATCTGGAAGCAAATTTAATTAAGTCTGGTTTTGTTAAATTCTAAAGTGAAATATACATAATGATCTTAGGTTATTGGTACAAACCATATATAGCCCATATAGCCCTCCGTCTTTCAGGGGTCATCAGCATAGTTCCTGAAAAAGGAAAAAATAAATACGAACTTGATTCAGAAAAACTTCAGATTCTGAGCTCCACTACCAATTTGAAACTGAATTTATTATTCTCTCAATAAAAGAACAGAAGAAAGAAGGCTAACCCAAGTAAAATGTCTTAGCATACTCTGCACAAACTTCTCCACACCGATCATAAGCTTCGCTCAGGAGGCTCAAAGTTCCCGGCAAAGCAACATTCGGATTCACGTCAAGATCCCGAGTAACACTTGGTTGCTTGTTGATCAAGGCTGCCTGCTTCAACACCACATTATAAACCATTTCTTCAGAAGACATGGCCACTTCTCCAGCCGTGCTTGCCACCATACTTGTTATTGCAGGCAAGTTGATTCCACCTAAGCAAGGATGACTCAAATTTGTCTCCAAAGAGTAAAAATTCAATTTCTGTTTTCTACCCTTCTTTGGTCTACAATTAAACACAGCACTCCGATCTCGATATATAAACTTTGATGAATCTAGTAGCCGGTTTCCATCACGAACTGACTCGATGAACCCAAAGCCATTAGACAACTGTGAGTTGGAGGATACGACCCATAGTAATGCTAAAGACATACTGAAGCTTGGAAATTCTAGTTGCCTAACCCTGTTGTTTCCCTCTTTTCTTAAAACAAAATTTAACCCACCAAACCAACTAAAGTCTAGTTTCTTATAAAAGCTTACAGACGAACAAGGTAAACAAGTTTATCCGGTAAGAACCAATTATGACCAACACAGCAATTGGCGACTCAGCTTGAACTCTCTGTAATTCAAACAGAAATCAAAGTAAGCATACAAGAAATACTCAACACAGCATTAACATCAAATACCACAAAACCCAAAATATTTAGATGCGAAAATAGCAGCAGTTGAGCATGAAAAGATTAAGCTCGTGTACTGCTTGCTGCTGATTATAAAGCTTTTTTTTTTTTTTTTTTTTCTTATCTTTGAGAAAGTAAAATTACACACATACCATAAGATACGTATGAATCACGATATGACCAAAGAAATGGAATACAATAAATTAAAAGAAAATAAAGATAATGATGAAGAAGAGATTCCTGCGTATTGCTAATGTTGGCAAGAAGCACTTGCTACAGAGCGTTCAATTTTTATTAAACAAAAAGCTTTTGAACATCACTCACACATTAAACTAAACTAACAACAGCCATTAATATCACCTTACCTAACAAACTCTCTAATGTTCCAGACGGACTTTTCTCACCCTCACACTTTTTCATTTTTTTTTTAAATACTACATTTATAATAATACATACTCTTTTGTTTTCATGCCACCGTTGTCCGGATTCGGCGTCAGAGTTGTTTCTCTTCTTTTGTGCTAGATAACTGTATCCAAACTTTAGATCCGGATATTCCTGTTTTACCCATCACAGGCATAGACATAGGCATAGCCAAAGCCATAACGTATTTTCATAAAATAAAATAAAATAGAATAGAAATGGAATTACCAATGGAATAAATTTTCTTTTTATATCATAACAAAGTTTCTATTTTTTTTTTTTAAAAAAAATTGAGTTTAACATAAAAATAAATTCTATCTCAGTCTCTATGTGAACTATATTTAATTGCAAAATCTCTTTAATTATCTTTGAAACGTTTATGCTAGCCGAGGAGTGGTTCTTGAAATTAACTTTTAAGAAAAAAGAAAAAGGAAAGTTAACCAGTTAAAAATAATACCACGCAATTAGTATATGCAGTTATCCGATCCGAGGGGACGTAAAAGGAGATCCACGTGGAATGATAGACCAATCAGTGGGAGATAACGTTATCAAATACTCTGAACATGGACTCATTGGCAATAGTACACGTGGCAAGTTGCGAATGAAGAGATAAAAGAAACGCTAGATCCCGGGAGGATCAAGTGGGAAGTGGTAAGAATTAGTGGGGTCCAACAGTGGAAAAAGTGTAGATTGACAAAGGAGTTTGTCTTTAAGTTGAAATTTCATTTAAAAAAATTAATAATACCGCATACACGTACTAGTGGAGAAGTGGTGTGGCGTTGGACTCCATATGTTTCTGACACACAGTTAAGGTCCCTTATTTGACACGTATTATCTATCATTTTTTCATGGGTATTCAATAGTTGTACTGTATTCTTTTTAATAATATTAATATTTTCAAAAATAATAAGTAAAATTTCTCAAAATCATATTTACAATTCTGTTTACAACAATGATCAGGTTTCCTCTTTTATTTACTAAACTGACTAAATAATTAATTTTGAAATCAAAATACCCCTACACACAAAAATATTACATGTGATCAAATTGATCATACATTTTGAATAAAATTGAACCCGTGAGTACTGCAATGCAATAATTTTTTTTTATATTCATGTATATTTCTTTTTGAAAAGTTAATTGGAGATATTTCAAAATATTATATTTTTTCTATATTATAAATTTTTAAAATTGTACATTTTAGTACTTATGTTGCCAACTTTGAAAATTTTGTGGTTTGGTACTCAAAAATTCTATCTCTATTTTCATAGTCCAAAAATTCAAACATAGTCATTATTATGTTTGTTTACCGCGCAGGTATATACGGTTGCTCATATGATGATAATTATTCGTTACAAAGGTTTATGAGAATTATTATCGAATGGTAAAGAGAAATACACTAGTAAAGTTAAAGTCCAACAGATGGTATCTCAAAAACTTTTAAGTACGAAGAATTTTTATGCTTGTCATACAACACCTTAGAGATAAATCCAACAAAATTCAATATTATAATAAGAGTAGTGTTTAGCGAGTGTATCGACTTATTTTTTGAACATGCACAAGCGGTGGATATTACAAATAATTTTAAGATTGATGTCTTTTAAAGTACAAATCATGTGAACCATGTTGGTTAGAGGGGTTATATTATGATGTTGATCAGCATAGATTGCAAAGTTGGTGAAGAAACAATGCTTGAACTGAATATGTGTTGCATTAATGTAAGTGGAAATGTAAATCTGTTCGTTTCTTCTAGTGGAAACACGATTGTTGTCTCTTACTATGATAGTTTATTTTGTTTGTATTTAAAGTTAAAGATGGGGACCAACATTAGTTGGTAGATTTGAGAGAAAGTCATGCAGTTGCTAGCTATTTGATCTACAACAACTAACGTATGCTCATGCACTTGCGGCAACATGATTCACCCAAGGTAATTGTAATTCAGTATACTTTTAATATTACACAAACAAAGCACTTTTGACAGCATGTGTGAATTTGATTTATCCTATTGGTGATGAGTGTGATTAGATCATTTTAAATAAGATACAAGCCAACAAAGTAAAGCCACCGATATGACGCGTTCCCACTAGTTGTCCAAGAAAAAAACAGATTCCGTCTGTGTGAGAAGAAGTTGTTAGAAGAACTTGTTCATATTATAGGTAAGTTGATCAAAATCATGTGACATGTCATAATTTGATTGCTCCTCCCAATAATTGAATTGAATTTAAGTGTTATATGTAATAAATTGAAGTTTTTTAAACTGTTATTGATGAATTTATTTGTATACTATTATTAAATCGTGTGTACTGTTGTTATATGGTTTGTTGCTACGTTTGTTACCTAATTGTTACCTATGATTGAAATAGTATGTTTTGCTGTAGAATAAATTTTTGTCAAATTTCACATATCACCCATAAATAGAATAACGGAGTTTAAACAACCCAAAAGTGGTTGTTTTTTAGAATCTTCAATATTTTTTTTTGTCTTCACCATTTTTTCCAACTCAAATGTCAAACATCAAGTTAATAGTTTACAAATTAGAAAGTTAAACAAATATTATTTCCATAATAGGGACCAAATTGCAAAATATCAAATAGGGATCAAAATTCAAGATTTTTAAAGATTACAAAATATTTACCTAAAATATAAAAAAAAATGGACTTAAATTTCACATTTTCAATATAAATGTGCCTCAGGCACCCTCAAACAACTATTTACTACTCATAATTGAAATAAAAATTATAATATAATATAAGGACTAAAATGTAAGATCAGTAAAGTAAGGGACTAAAATATAATTTTTTAAAAATTATCAAGGCTATAATATAATTTTTTTGAAGTTTGTCTACCTCATTTTTGGCACACACATATGTCAGTATTAAAATGAGAAAGCTAAACAAAAAATCTGAGGGTCAAATTGTAAGGTTTACACAAAATGACTAAAATGCAACATCATTAAAGTAAGGGAAATACATGTCATTTTTTTTTTATATAAAATTACATACCCATGAGTTAAGTTTCGATCACATGGACATGTGATCGAAAATGGGTTTCGATCAAATGTCCATGTCATTGAAATCCATCATGCTCTCATCTATTTCTTTAAGATTCTGGCCATATATCTTCAATTTTTCAACCACCAATAACCAAAATAAATACCATGACATCCAAACAAAAACCATGTACATGCAAAACATAAACAATGTACATTCAACATCATTTTCTTCAACTAAAGATTGTAATTTTCCGGCCACATATTACCACATTTTCGGCCAACTACAACCAAAACAATAACTTAAACACACATATAGCAAGTAAAATGCTAACTCAACTTACTTCCACCTTCAATGCAGCCTTCACCATTGTCGTCACCAAAAGGAGATGAACTGAGTTTTGATCACAATCTTTAAGAAAGACAAATGAAAAGAGAGAAGAAATGAATTTGTTATGTTTTTTAGTTGAGGGCATTGTACCTCAAAATTAAGATCTTTTGTCTGTTTGGTAAAAAAATTACGAAGGTGGTCATGTAGGTTATATGCCCTAGATTCAATAGAAAAAATATGTAATTGTACGTTATTACATTGATTAATAAAGTTGCCATTTTATTTATAATTCTTGTCTATAATAAATATTGACTACTTATAATATAAAGTTCTTAGAATTACAATCAGATGAATTAACTTAACTCTAATTTATAAAATTCTGTCATTTTTAAATATTATTTATCGTAAGATTATCAATACTAGGATATTGATAAATCTAATTTAGATAGGTATATGTTATTTCTAATTCCTTGTATAAAGAAAATTGTTGATCTTATAACCTACTAGTGAATGTGTTTATTTAATCTTACATATGAATGCTTGAAAACCTATATCGAGTGTTATTCACATGTATATGAGATTTCTCTAAGTTATGATGGTATGAGTGATCTTTAGACTTGAGGTCTTCGTGGTACTTTGTATGTAGATCATATATGCTTCGACATTACATCTCCGTTGTCTATAGCAAAATTACCTATAGTGTAATGATTGAGCAACATGAAAAGTACATGAAGATTGTAAGGAATTAATAAAGCATTTGCCACTCTAGATAGCATAGAATCGATATCCTAAGAGGTAAAATTTTAACATAAGTAATAATATAAGTTTACGGCTTTGACGAGTTCTGAAAAGAGTTTTAGAGACTTTAAAATTGTATTATCAACTTAAGTAAAAAAGTTTCAATTATTATGATTTAAAAAAGTAGACATTTTTCATACTCTAGAATCTTTGGTGGGATATGGATAAGTCGAAAAGATTGAATCATACAATAATTGTATATAGAATAGATTTCACTAAAGTTAGTATTCTTTCTCAATTGGGAGTCATGATGCATTGTTAGATGTCTGTCACTCTTAATCTTTGAAAATTAGTTTCTTAATTAAGGAGTTAGTTAAGAATAATTAATTAGATTAATTTATCTTAACTTAATAAGTTTATAACTATCTTCATTACCAACATAAGAAAGAATTTATTGGGTCACATATTTTAAAGTATTGAAGAATTAATAATATATAGAATTATGTTTTAAGACTTAACTGTTAAGTTCTTAAATTTTTAGGATAAATTCATAATTTCAAAAATTATGGATAGAAATGGAACTCTGGGCTAATTTGCAAATATAGAAATTTTAGAGTTATTTTACAATTTCTAAAACTACAAGTGATATTTTATAATTTCTTAAAGTATAGTGGCTTAATGTTATTAGCAAATTATTTGTATTCAATTATAAATTCCAGATTTATGGTATCTTAATTTGATTAGGAATGATAAAATTTATTTTATTAATTTAATTAATTAAAAGGATAATTATTATTAAATTTAGGGTGAATTAGGAATCCAATTTAGATATGATTAGACCCTATCCCTATCTAAACATATCTAATATAATTGGGAGTAAATAAATAAACTAAAACTATAAATGCCTCCCATTGGCTGAACCTTAGATTTTTTTTAATAAAATTTTAATTTTTCTTTCAATTTATTAAAAGGTAAATTTATTCCATGTGGCATAATTTCCCAAAATTCCCAAACCCCAATTCTTATCTGTTTTCTTAAGCTGGCACTAAAAAAAAGACACATACCTAACCTCGGATAGTGATATTTAAATTTTTATTTTTCTACTTTACGTGGATACAGTTGGAGGCCAAACAGTTGGGTGCCTTTGAAAATTATGCGAGGAAATGATTATTTTAATCTCATTGGTGGTGAAGATTTAAAGTAAGATTTATTTCTTAATGTTTATATTTATTGATATTATGAAGCATGATCAAATAACATGATCTTTGCTTGTGAATTAATATATTTAATTAAAAAATTTTAAATTTTCGTTGCATATGGTATACTTAATTCCCAACTGTGGTATTGGAGTAACTGTTATTTTGCACGCTTTTAAATTTGTATAAGATTAGGATATAAGTATTCTAATGAGAATATAATTTTTTTTTTTATGGGATTAAAGAATCCTTCAAGTTTAATAAGATTATGATACAACTTATTCTAAAAACTTTAAGTAAATTGTTTTCAAACTTCAATTACTAAACTTTAATGAGATTAAAATTAAAATTCTAATGAGATTAAAAATACATGATTAGCAATTAAATTATCCATAGGATGAAAGCCTTATCAATTAAATACTTAAGCATAATAAAACAATACAAAAATAAAATAAATATATCCAATAAGATTGGATAAAAATAAAATATTATGAATATTTTAATGTTATGAATTCAAAATATATAAGTGTATTAAGAGATCTAATAAATTTATAATTTAGTTATTTGTTTGATTTATGCATATCTAAACTGGTTCATTTAGAGACCTATAAGAGTTTAAGAAGTTTGATTCTTAAGTAGGACCTCTGTTACCCTTTCACTTTTTCGGGAACTTAATTGGTGCGTTCTTTTAATTAGAATACTTTATTCTAAAGTTTAAAATAAATTAAAACTAAAATTCTTCCAAATAATTTAAGTTTATATCACTGCCTTTCATTATTATAATCAAAACCATAGTTCTTTGTCAGTTTTTAATTACTATACCTTTGTCAAGATCAAGTTTAACATAAAATATATTTAAGTAATAAATAATGGTTTGACTTAATCAAAGTAACTTGATGAGTTGGCTCTCATCAGGATAATTTATTTTGGAAGCAAATCTTAAGTTGCATATAAGATATAATTAGCAAAAGTTATTATTACAAGAATTGTTAACTTAACGAATCTAGAAGTTACATGTAATATGATTGATAACAAATACCTACTTAATTGAACTTAAATAAAGTGATTAACCTTTATTATCATTTTATTTTAAGTAAGATGAGATCTTAGCCCACGATAACTTTGTCACTAAGAGGGTTTACAAAATTCAAATAAACTAGTGGGAGTAACCATTCGATTAAAAGTCTAAATATCTCATGGTTTATGTCAGTACAATAATTTTAATAAAAAATTAAATATTCTTTACATAGGTTTCCAAGGAAAAAATGAGTAACAATATATCTATTCGAAGTATACTTGATATTAATAAGTTGACTGAGCCTAATTTTGTGGATTGGTTCCCCAACCTAATGATTGTTCTTAAACAAGAAAAGTTTATATCCTAAAATAAAGTATTCCACTAGAACTTGTCAAAAATGTAGCAAAAGAAGAATATGATGTTTGGGTGAAGCATTATGATGATAATGAGAAGGCAGTATGTGCGATGTAAGGTTAAATGCCATTAAAATTACAAAAGGAACACAAATCTATGGATGTTAGCGCAATTATAATGCATTTTAAGTAGTTGTTTGATGCACCTTCTCACACCAAAAGATATGATATATTTAAGACTCTTTTCCAATCCATAATGAAAGATCGCTTTTCCGTTATTGATCATATGCTGAAAATGATTAGCTACATTGAAAAATTAGTTAATCTTAGTTTTATCTTGAACCATGACTTATATACTGATCTTTTATTTCAATCATGGCTAAAGTCTTATTCTCATTTTATTATGAATTTTTATATAAACAAAATGGAAGCTACGCTCTTTGGATAACTTAAGATGTTAAGGCTTGCTGAGAAAGACTTAAAACCACAAAAGAGTTTTGTGATGTTTATGAGTGGCTCTAAAAAGTTTAAGAAATACCCTTAGAAACTTTTGAAGGGTAAGGCCTAAAAGGCTAACAGTCATAACCTTGTTAGTGATGTAACCAAGAAGAAAGTCAAGGACATTGTTTCTTTTGTGGTAAGGATGAACATTGGAAGAAAAATTGTGCAAAAAACCTCAAGAACTTGAAGAAGGAAAAAGTAGGGATTGCTTTCACCTCATGTATATTTATGATTGAATTTAATTTTAATGATAGCAAATTTTCTAGTTAGGTATTGGATATCGGTTGTAGTTCTTACATATGTAATAATATGCAGGCCCTCAATGAGAATAAAAGACTTTGTATAGATGTAGTGGACTTATGAGGGAAAAATGGAGTAATAGTTGTTGCTTTAGCTATATAAACTTATTTTCTATCATTACCAAGTGAATCAGTTCTAGAATTATAAAATTATTTTTATGTTCTGGTACTTAGTAAAAATATTATCTCTATATCTTGTTTGGACAATGAATTATTTAATTTTATAATAAAGAACAATGGTTATTCATTTTCATATGATGATATTTATTATGGTACTAGATATTTGACCAATATATGTTCTAAAATTAAATAATATTATCATTAATATAAACAAACAAGATAGTCTAAAAGAGTCATACCATTGACATTATAGACATAGTCATATAAATAAAACAAGACGTACAAAATTGTATAAAGAGGGTTACTAAGGACCCTTTTGATTTTGAATCATATGAAAAATTTGAATGATGTTTAATTGGTAAAATAACCAAATTACCCTTTATCGAAAACTAATTACATATAACCGATTTACTATAGCTAGTACATATCGATGAATGTGTCCTTAAATCGATTCAAGCAAAGGGTTGTTACCTCTACTTTATAACCTTTATAGATGATCATTTATGTTTTACTTATGTATACTTGATAAAGTATAAGTCTGAATCATTTGAAAAGTTCAAAGAATTCAAAAATGTAGTAAAGAAAAAAGACTAACAAAAGTATTAAGACAATACGATATAATCAAGGAGAATAAT
Source organism: Cedrela odorata (assembly GCA_035584115.1). Taxonomy (NCBI): domain Eukaryota; kingdom Viridiplantae; phylum Streptophyta; class Magnoliopsida; order Sapindales; family Meliaceae; genus Cedrela; species Cedrela odorata. The sequence continues at coordinate 35,063 of JAXCLQ010070249.1, forward strand.
ACTTAAGTTATGAGTTTCATGACTATTTTAAAGAACACGACATCATTTAACAATGGACTCCTTTAGAGACATCGCAACATAATAATGTTTTTGAAAAAAGAAATTGAACCTTGTTACACATGGTTAGATCAATGATCTTCGACATGAATCTTCAAACATCATTTTGGGACTAGTACTCAAAATAACTACTAACTTTTTAAATAATATTCTATCCAAATTAGTTAGGAAGATACCATATGATACATCGCATGACAAATGACCCAATCTCAACTGTATAAATGTTTGGGGTTGTGATGCATATGTGGAGCAATTACCTACTGATAAACTAGATGCAAAGTCAATTAAATGTAAATTTGTGGGGTATCTAAAAGAAATAAGTGGATACTAGTTCTACAATATAAGTGGACATATGTTGTTTATTTCACGTAATGTTATTTTTCTAGAGAAGATAGTTTCTTCTAAGAAAATGTAGTTGAAGTAAGCTAACACTTGATGAGATTTCAGAATTACAAAATGATATTGAATCACCTTCAACGCACTAAAAATTGACAATAAAACAACCACAAGGTCAAGAACTTTAAAAGTTTAGTAGAATACACTATGAGTTAAGGAGATATAGATATCTCATGGAAGGTAAACATAATATATTAATATTTGAGAATGATGCTCTTATTAGTTATATAGAGGCAATATTTAATATTTACTCTTCTAAATGGCTTGAAGCCTTGAAATCTAAAATGGACTCGATGCATACTATCCAAGTTTAGAACTAGGTAGATGCACCTAAAGGGATTACTCTCATTGGGTATAAAAACAACCTTTAATAGTTCAAAATCTTTACAATTAAGTTCAAAATTAATCCAAGCACTATTTTTTTAATCCAATATCTAATTATAATCCAATTTAATGAAATTAAATTTGAGCTTAAACAAATAACACTATTTTAAACCCAAAATTCAACCATTCACCCAAAAATTATAAATTATATGAAATTTTAATTTAACCAAATAAAATCAAATTATTCTATTAAATTTCTTAAATATTGTGGATGCTACAATTACAAAATTTCAAAGGGTGTTACAAATTTAACGTCCTCAAACAATTATATTTAATACGTTTAAATAACATGCTTGTGGAACATGTGACCAAGTATTCTTAGTTGACATATGACGTTTTACGAGGCTAATCTAATGAGTTATTTATCCGATTTCTAACAATTGAAATTCTATAGCCAGTATTATTATCAATTTCGCATTACTAAACTAATTTTCAATATTTTCTCAAATGTTAATATCCATTACTATACAATATCCAACATATATTTCTAATAACATAACTTTACGAGTTCAATTATCCTCTTACAACACAATTCTACATAATCTATATTTTTGGCAATTATAAATATAATTGTTTAAATGATGAATTAATGTATATTTAACGTCATCTACCTTTAATTATCATTATGAGGTTGAAATTTACGTTTTTTATACAAAATCAAAACTTAAATTTGATATGAATAGTAAATATTAGATTTCTATTACTTCCAAAATGTTAAAATCGAATGTGTTATAGTTTACTAAGCATACCGTTGGCTTGTAGAATCTCGTAAAAACTCAAATTTGCTGTTTAAACACAAAAATCCTAAATTGTAGTTGAAAACTAATTTTGGTCAAGCCTTATTCTTGCTTTTCTTAACCCAATTTGAGTTACAAATTGTAGAGAATGTCATGAAGATTCATTGGGTGGTGGAAATTTTGAAGAAATGCAAAAAATTGGAGAAAATTTTGAGAGGAGAAGGAAAATGTATTTGTAGAGAGAAGGAGAGTTTTGGGTATTTTTAAAGAAAGAAGCAGACGTAATATAAACATTGAGGAGTGTGTGTACATATAGTAAGAGGGGTAAAAAGTCCAAAATGCCCTTGAAATCTTTGAAAAACCCACAAAAAGTCGAGTTTTGCAGCAAACTAGTCCACCAGATTGAGAAACCGGTCGATCGTTTTCCTTTTTCTCCTCCAACGTAACTTTTGTCGGTCGACCGTTTTCCCTCTCTTCCAAAGCTAGCTACTGCCTGTCAATTGATTTGCCAATCCAGTTGATCGATTTCCATTTTTTTCTCGTTGTTTCGGATGAACGTTTTCTTTCCTAATACTCATCCAGTCCTTTCAAGAAACTCAAAATTTTAAAGTCGGAATTCGTTATTTTTTATAACCAAAATAAAAATTTTTGCTAAGGCTCCACCCCTACACCCTTGCAAAGGCAACCCTTGATCCCGCTCGCTAACCGGCCAGTGAGATCATCGATTGCGTCAACGTAGGGCATTATGCAAAAATTCAGTATACGCTAAGTCCAACTTATCAATTCATTTAACCTTTATACCATGAGTCAATTTAGGTTGCCTCAGCCTCGATTGTGTGTCAACTAACCATACATATACATGTGTAACACGAATGTCATAAATTGACTATTCTATCCTTCGGTTTAGATAACAGGGTTTAACAAGTTTAATTTATGAAATTTTATCATTCTTAAATATTCCCAATTAAAGGATTATAGATAATAAGACATTGATAAATTTAGTATAGATCAACATATATTACGTCTGCTTCTTTGAAGAAGGAAGGTAACTGATCTTATAAGCTACTAGTGAAACTAATAGAGTAGACATTTTTCGTACTTTAAAATTTTTAGTGAGATATATATGAAGCGAAAAGATTAAAGTATACGGTATTTGTATATGAAATATGTTTCACTAAAGTTAATATTCTTTCTCAATTGAGGTTATAATGTATTGCTAGATGTCACTCTTGATTTATAGAAATGGTTTATAGATTAAGGAGTTAATTAAGGATAAATTAATTATTAATTTATCTAAACTTATAAAGTTTATAACTATATCTATTGTCAATATGAGAGAGGACCCAATGACTCACATTAAAAAGTATTAAGAGATTAAAGTTAAATTATATAAATAAAAAATTAAGGACTTAATTGTTAAGATTATAATATTTAAGGATTTATTATATAGTTTTGTAAACTATTAAGAGTTAAATTATAATTATACAAAGTGTTTTGATTTAATTATAATTATTTAGTAATAGGTTTCTTAATTTGAGTAGGATAATATTATTTAATTAATTAGGCTCCTTTCGCCTAAAAATAAATGGAATAAGAATAATAAATATAAAGATAGAATTTTTTTCAAGAGTTGAAAAAAAATCATTTACCTTAATCAAAATTCTCAAAGAATTAAAACTCTAATTTGTTTCTTTTTAATAATTAACATTCAAGAAAAAACACTCTTTATAATGAAGATTTAGAAAAATCTTAAAACTCTAATTATCTACTTTATATGGATTACCTTAAAAGACCACACACTTAGAAGGTTGATCCAAAAAAAAGAACTCGCGTAATTTTTGTATTTTGACCATAATTTTTAGCTTCAATATTGGATTGATGCAATTAAAAAGCCTTAAAAAAAAAAAAATTCAAAAATCTACAAATTCATATCACACGAATAAATCCTGATTTCGAAGTCTTCCAAGTTAAAATTATGTTGGAAGTTATGACTTTAAAGATTATACAAAAAAATAATTATTTTAACTGCATTGATGGTGAATATTTAAGGGAAATACCTTAGTCCCATGATTTATGTTTTTTGATATTATGAAGTCCTCAAGGGCCATGGCCTTAAGGCCGTGGAGCCTATGTCTACCTTATCATGCATTGTTCTTTTTAGTTTTCCATGTGCAACTCTACACAGGTCATCAAATGATTATGTTCACAACCTACATGTTTGTGTCACTCTCATTTTTCTTCTTTTATATTCTCTTAGATGACTTTAAAAGAAAAATTAAATTTGAACTTATCTCTAATAAAATCACATTACTAGTTTGTTATCATAGTCGCTTATTATTATTATTTTTATTTTTATAAATAAAGTACAATCTTTTGAATGAATAAAGAGTTATTTTTTTTCAATCTCACTATTATTTTGTTAAATTTGAGCCAAGTTTCTTGTAAAAAAATTTAATAAGAAAAAGAAATTATCAGTTGATAATACTAAAGTTATTATCACTGTCATGAATTGCTACTCTAAGAATGAAAAATGATGAAAGACTTAAAACAAATAAAATTTTTAAAGCTAGAGTCATCTAATAAATACAATGCGAATGCGTCAACTGTTATTTATAATCAATACATTGCTTGTTCTTTGATCAGGGTAATCTCTTTTAAAATATTATTCTTTCTGGTTGTGAAAGCATTTTAAGTCATGTTTGGTTTGAAGAATGAAAAAAAAAAAAAAAAGGAAAATAATAAGTTTTCCATTATTTGGTTGCACTATGAAATCATCAATGGAAATGGATTTATTATTTTTTACTTGAACAAAAACATTATTTATTTCTAAATTTATTGATAATTTCATAAATGAAAATGAATTTATTATTTTTTACTTGAACAAAAATATTATTTATTTCTAAATTTATTGATATCTATTAATAAATTAAAATGTTCAATTATTTATTACTTTTATTTTTAAATTTTAATTGAATTTTATTGAAAGTAATTATTATAATAAATACTTAATAAATAAGTTTTGATAATATTCTTAAATATAAATACACGTTATATTAATTAATTATTTTATTTGGACTAAAATATTTATTTTTTTAATGAAATAGTATATGTTTTTAATAATTAAAAAAATTAAATTTACTTCAAATTTTATTTTTAAAATAAAATAATCAAATCCTATACATTTAATAGGTAATTTTGTAACAAATGTTTTATATTTTAAATGCATCTTTTATTTTATATTTAGTGAATTTTTAGTGCATTTTAGAACATTTTCGGCTAACGATAAATTTTAGATCAGTATAGTATGTTTTTGATTAAATCGGCGATGTTTTAAAGTATTTTAGAGTTTATATATATATATATATATATATAAATGACATTTTAATGCATTTTTAGAAGAATCAGTAACGTTTTAAACCATTTTTTTTTTCACAAAATACTAATATTTTGAAGTGTTTTAAAGCGTATTTGGGTAAATGGTGAAGTTTTAAAATATTTTACTATGTTTTGGTTTAAATGGTGACATTTTAGTTCATTTTAGAGTATTTTTGGCAAAACGATGACATTTTGAAGCACTTTTTAGCGCTTTCTACTCGAACCACAATGTTTGAATGCATTCTAGTGAATTGTTTTTATGTAAACGGTGAAGTTTTTAGTTCATTCTTGACCATATTTGGTGAAAATGGTGTCTTTTTTAAGGACTTTTGAGCTTTTTTGGCAAAGTGGAGACGTTTTAATGCATTTTTGAACATTTTTGGCTTAAACGTTGTCATGCTAAAATATTTTAGTGCATTCTTGGCGAAAATGGTGGCGTTTTAGTACAATGAAAGCACTTTTTTTCATAAATGAAGACGTTTTGGTTTCTGTTAGAGTATTTGGGTGAAACCGATGACATTAGAAAGCATTTTAAAAGTACACAAGACAAACATTGTGACATTTTAGTATATTTTAGAGCACTTTCAGCAAAAAAAAAGGTAATTTTTAGATCATTTTAGAACATTTTTTGACAAAATCAATGACATTTTAAACCATTTTAGAGCCTACATGATTAAAAGGGTGACACTTCAATGCATTTTTAGCATAACACTAATGTTTTAAGCCATTTTTTGTAAAACGTAAAGATTTTGAAGTGATTTAAAGTGTTTTTGAATAAAATGAAGATGTTTTAAAATATTTTACTACGCTTTGATTTAAACGGTGACACATTTGTCTTTTTTACAACAATATATATATATATATTTTGTGAAAATAGGGACTTTTTTAAGCATTTCAGAGTGTTTTCAGCTCAAACGGTGATGTTTGAATGCATTATAGAAATTTTTTTAGAGAATAGTAAAGTGATTAGTTCATTCATGAGCATGTTTGGCAAAAATGATGACTTTTCAAAAGCATTTTTGAGCTTTATTTGGCAAAGCAACGAAGTTTTAATGCATTTAAATTTTTTTTTTCATAAATAGCGATGTTTTAGTGAAATTAAAACATTTTGACATAAACGATGACGTTTTGATTTACAAGCATTTTAGAGTATATAGGACAAACATGCTGATAGTTTAGTGCATTTTTGGCAAAATTTGTAACATTTTAAACCATTTTAGAACTTACATAAATAAAATGGTGACACTTTAATGTATTTTTAGCATAATAGTAACATTTTAGACCGCTTTTGTAAAATGCGAAGATTTTCAAGTGTTTTAGAGCTTTTTTTGATAAAACGGGGAGGTATTAAAATATTTTAATGTGTTTTGGTTTAAATGCTGTTATTTATTAGATTTTTGGTGAAAATTTGACTTTTTAAAGCATTTTAGAGCATTTTTAGCTCAAACAAAGACGTTTCAATGCATTCTAGATTTTTTTTGAGTGAATAGTGAAGTTATTAGTTCATTCTTGAGCATGTTTGGCAAAATCGGTAACCTTTTAAAAGCATTTTTGAATATTTTTGTAATATCCTAAATCCAGGAGTGTTACTAACAAATGATAGATCCCTTTTATTACCCTTACTCTTACATAACCTATTATATATGTAATCTCAAATAGACTCATATTAAGTCCATATAACTCAGGGCGTCATATCGCCACCGCTGATATATATATATATATATATAAATCTTAAATAATATACTGTATCTCAAAAGAACACATTGTATCTCGAAATAACACTAACTCTATATCTGTCAGTCTTATACATGCAACCCCAAACTTCAGCAACATATATTATATAATAAAACAAAATAAAACAGCTAATCTCTATGTGAGATAGTCTCGACACAGTGGTGACTGTGACCTGTGACCTCTTCTCCAAATCTGTATTTTTAAGATGCTGTGTCTACTCACCAACTAAGGATTTCTTGTAAAACTGGTAGGTAATGGAAGGTGAGTCTAATAGGATTCAGTGAGTGGATGTCATACACACAACATTATTTCATATATATATATATATATGTCATGCCATCACTTCCATATTCATATGAAATATACATATATGTACCAGTTATGAGCATTTGAACAGAATAATTATCAATACATCAACACAGAATTTCATCACATATCAATCTTCAACATATTGGTGTTTAAGGGTGTTTCCTCAAATACTTAAATGAATCATCAACATCCATAACTCTGGTATATGAGAGCGTTTCATTTTTTGCTATTCTCCTAAATACATCTATGTCTGGTCAATGTCTAGGGCTACGCATTTGACTGGACAGAAGGACAGGCAATACACAGGGCTACATACTTGACCGGACAGAGGGATCATATACCTTGAGGCGTCTCGCCTACTGCCGTTCCCCAAGTTATATACATGGATCCATGGATCAATCTTGTGGCCTACGATTATACACATGCACACACACATGTTTACGTACATGTGCACACACACAAACACGCACACGCATGCAATTATAACAACAACTATAATATCCCATTAAGAAAAGAAAAAAACATTTCATAAGATCAATATAATTCACTTTTCTTCATTATATGTTACTACATATCATACCAAAGTTATCACGTATCACTAATGCCAAGTCAACATAACTATCATTTCCACCCCAATATACTATGTACAGTCACCATACACACGACATTTCATAATATTAATGTATTCATCTTTCTTTCATATCCCAACACAATATATTCAACTCATTATACATAGACAACAGCCAATCGTTTTCCTTTACAGACACTCTCAGTCATGCAACATAATTATCCATTTTAGAATCACATTACAATATATCAAGATCATTTTATCAATCATTTCAACTCATCTTGGAAGCATATTGATCAGTTTGTTTCATATTCATTTCAGTATTGGTTTCATATGCTTTCTTAGTATTAGTTTCATATACATTCTCAGTATTAAATTCATATGCATTTTCGGTATTAGTTTCATATACATTCTTATTATTATTCTCATATACACACATGTATATATATATATATATATATAGAAACACACACAAACAAACACCCATTCACAAGTATTGGTTGCGGTATACTCGATCTACCGTGGGGTCGATGGGCGCTCGGCCTAACGATCTACAACACATAATTTATGTGTTAGATTCTTTCATTGTAATTGGATAAATATACAATTATATTACACACATAATCTCTACCCCCACATAAGACTAAATCGGTTTAATGCATTTCAGAAGTCCATATTGTGCTCACAGCACATCAACTCATTCCCAACTCATGGTGCGTTGCATCGGTAAGGTATGGCAATAAGATTTTTTGAAGACATACTCTAATATATGTCTAGTTTCTACCACTTCTCGCAAATTCACATTCTGAGTTCGAAAGCTAGAGTTATTATAGGTTTTCATCACCTTACTCAGTATAACAGGTTATGACCTCTCGACAGGGCAGTTCGGTTCTTACAAAATCCGGTATTGCCTTACTTAACATCCTGACCTGATTTTTGGATATGTCATATCCTTATATGTCTAATTTATGCAAAATTTTCTAATTCCTTAATCTACGGTCCAAAACTCACTCAATCCCTATTTTATCGAACCTTGAGCAGAAATTACTTGCGGTTGACGCTTATGCATTTCGCTCACGCTCTCACTTTTTCGGTATTCTGCTCACGTGAGCTACCTCATTTATGTCTTATAACACTCTTATTAACATATTCATTAATTCAAAACACTCACCACATGAACACATAACTGCGACGCATTGGTGTTGCAAGTTCGTGTTCCAATTTTTCGGCAACACACATATAACAACATTATTGCAATTTAGTTTATTCACATTTAACCATTTCTGCAGCATCAATTTATACACAATGCATTACAATTTTCGTACACAATAGCAATTAAACACATATAGATCTCATATTACTAAATCAACATAAGGTAGATTACCTAAGCTTGCTAGAATGCATTTCTCCTTTCTATTTTGCCCTTCTTCTTCCTTTCCCTCACCTGGCTAAACTGGTTTTGCCCTTCCTTACCTACTTTCGATTAGCCACTCACCATTTTTTCTCAAATTTCGGCTAGCTTTCTATGCCTAGCTTACTGACGACCTATTGCTACCTTTCTCCTTCAATTTGCAAACCAAATGCCATCCTAATTAAGCCAAGATCCCTCTTATCTCAACTTGTTCATCCATAGTTTCTTTTCATTTACCCCATTTGGCCATCATCCTTCCTTGCTCACCAAATTCCAGCCAATTAACACCTTTCATCCTTTCAATTGCAATAACCTCGCTTTAATTTAACCAAGCTTCTTCCTCTCCTTTTCAATTTCCTTCAATTCAACCAACATATGATTTCCATTCAGCCAAGCTTCTTCTTCTTTAATTGTTTCGGTCAACCTGCTGCTCTTTTACCTTAGATCACTTTGGCCACTATTTTACTTTCAATCGACCAACTTTCACCACCCATGCAAAGCTTTTTGATGCTTTCGATTTCTATAGCTTTCTTTCTCTCAATTTTATTTTTTGGTTTGTATATCAACTTTGAAATTGAAAGAAATTGAATGGGTATAATTCTTAAGGCAAGTAAGGTTTTTAAAGCAATTGGCTAAGCTTATGTGTATATACATGTATGGTGCAAATGTTGGCTTATATATATATATATATATATATATATGGCCTTTATTTGTTTTGTTAAGTTCAATTAGAAAAATGCAAGAAACCGAATGAGAGAAAGTATATAAAGCTAATAGGTTATGTATAAGTATATGTACATGTAAAGAAATAACAATTCAACATGTGTTTTGGTTTTGCTTTGTAAAGTCAACATTAGAAAATGAAAGCCAAACAAATGGAAAAGTAGCTTTTAATCAAATGGTTTATACATATATATATATATATACATATATGGTTTAACAAATAGGTTATATATATATATATATATGTATATATATACATGTATGGTATAAGTGTTGGTTAACACATTACTTTTATTTGATTTAATCTAACTTGACATTTTATAATTTAAAAATTAAAAAAACATAACTTATGCATTCTAGATATATATATATATATTATGAGTTCTTTAGATTTTTGGTTTGCTTACCATTTATCATAAGTTTTCATTATTCTTAACTATAAACTTTTAATTTTATTTTAGAGCCTTTCCTTGTAACATATAAACTAATATTTTATGTATTATTATTTGCAGAAATATGCAGTCATGATAATTTTGGTAAAGCATCGTAGTTTTAATGCATTTAAAAAAGAACTTTGTTGGAGTAATCGGTGACCATCTAAAGCATTTTAGAGCATTCATGGCAAAAATGATGACGTTTTGGTACAGTTAAAGCATGTCTGACACAAAACGATCACGTTTTGGTTTATGTTAAAGCATTTTTGAAGAATCGATGATGTTTTAAAGTAGTTTAGAGCATATAAGACAAACATTGTGATATTTTAGTATATTTTATAGGGGTGAACAAAACAGGTTTCTGTTCCACTCGGAACCAAAATCTACCTTAAATAAATTTGGTTCCTAAATTTTAAAACAGGAACTTACCTATTTAACAAGGTATCCCATTTTTCGGTTTCTATTTAATTTCGGTTCGGTTCTGGTTTAATTACAAGGTACCCTATTTATTAATTATCTTAATTTTTCTCTATCATTTTAGATAACGTTTATTAATTTCTCTTAAGTCTCAAGAACAATATATGAATAAAATAATTTGAAGACATGATTTTCTTTAATAAATTTGAAGTTTAATTTTATATCTTTATTTATTACTTCAACTCCTAATGCATAATTGAATTTGGGCAAAATCATGCATTTATTCTTGCATTGCATTGACATAAATCCAATTCATTTGGCATAAAACCATTTGTCACCTAAGTGAATTTCTAATTTCTAATTTCTAATTTCTATATATATAGATATAGTAATAATCTATACTTTTACATTATGTTGAGTAGACTGAGATTTGAAAATCAGCAACTAAATTATGTAATTATACTTATATTAAAGTGAAATAATTTTAGTAGACTTAAAAATTAAATTTAAAGGATCCTACTACAATAACTTTGCTCAGTTAGTGAAGAATAAGAGAAGAAGAGCCTCTATCATATAAGTTTTTGTGAGTCTTTAAATGCAAATAATAAATACTCAAATGCAAATAATAAATCCTCAAAAGCATACTATTACACAACCATATATTCCAGTCTGTAAATAATAAATTCAAAAGAAAAATGCATAATAATGGAACAACAACAACAATCCAACAACCAACAATGCAATAGCAGCAGCAAGCCAACAAATAAAAATTTTATTGCAGGAGTAATAACACCACCTACAATATAACAGCAATATCAAAACCAACACCACTAGTAATATCAAGTATTAACAAATAAAATTTGTAAATAATGTATTTATTTCAACAAATAAAAATTGCAAATAATGTGAATAACAAGCAAATAATTGTATTTGTTTATCACTCACTTTTCAAACTTTAAAGTCGATTTCATTCACATATTCTATACTTGTCACCACACTCATTTTTGTTACTAATAAATAAAAAACAAGAACAAGTTATGTTACAATATGAGTAATATGATAAAAAAATGTAATTACACAAAGAGCCTTACCGAAATCATATCTTGCAAGTCTTTAGAAATCGTTTACATAGTTAATTATTTTTAAGATAATTTAAATTAAATTATTTTTTGACTCTAATTCGATCGAAATTTAAAAATTAAGAAATTTTGTTTTGTCTTCATCCTCACACAAACCAAAACACACCCCCTTTATAGCATTAACATATATATATATATATATATAATGGAAATCCCTATGAAAACATTAAACCAATGGGAAAACAGGAACGCGTTTTTGTGCGACAATAAAAAAGAAATAATAATAATCTTTCAATTTGTTTCTAGGAATTTTTCTTCTTTTTTTTGGCTTGCAATTTAAGTTCATACAAGGACAACACTTAATCTCTTTGCTTTATCCCAAAACATAGAGAGAGAAAAGGGAAAACTTTTAAACTTACACTTTCTTAGCTTGAAGAAAATATGATTCCCTTCTGGCAAGTCTTTTGTTTTCTTTCTTCACTCTGTTTCTTTTACTCTTTTTATTTAATTCCTCTTTTCTTGTTTTGATTTCTTTTGCCTTTTTAGCTTTGAATTGTTAAAGTTCTCTCTCTTTTAGCATTTAGGTTTGTTTCATGTTATACAATAATATAACAAATTATTTTATACCTATAATAATTGCAATATATTATGATCAATTCAGAGAATTAGGATTAGGATTAGAAATCCCTTGATAACACAAGATGTAACATAAATTTCCATTTTCCAAGAAAAAAAATCAAAAGTGATTTACTACATTTCATTAAATAAAATAAGTCAAATACTATGCAAATCAATAAACCTTAGACAAGAAAACTGTAAGAGTCAAACTCATTAACACATAAGACAAAACCCTAACACTCTATTTGGCCACTAAGAAAATTATGAAAAACAAAAGAAAAAGAGACAACACATTACACATTATGTTCCATAATCAAATAATTTCAATTTGTCTTCATTCAGCTGTATTTAGAGTTACAAAAGAAAAAATGATAAACCAAATTGTTTTCATGTTAAACTTAGAATTTATGATCTTGTTAGTTCTTAAAAGGTTGAGGAGAAAACATGTAAGTGAAAACTAAAAGTTATAGTATGAGTTTGAGGGATTACCAACAGGCGAGAACAGACAATAAAAGGTTAAGATCAGAGAAGAACTAGAGGCGAGAGAGTGAGTAGGAGATTAAGAGTTTCTCTTTGAGGAAGGGATGTTTACCGAAGACTCATTCAGGTGCTCTGTGCTAGTTAGTTAGAGTGCAAGAGAGCATTGCAGTGGTGAGAGAAGAGGGGGAGGGAAATTTATGAATTAGGATTAGTTTTTTTTTGTTTAATTTTTCTGGGTTGGGTTAGGTTGGATTTAGGTTAGGCGGGTTAGGTAAAAATGGTTTGGTTCATCGGTTCAGTTCAGTTTTATAAGATAGAGAACCAGAACTAAACCAAAATAAATCAATTCCCTATTTTTAATACCGAAACTAGACTTAAATAAGTAGGTTCAAGTTTAGGTTTAGAAACCAGACTAGTCGTCTGGTTCCATAAGATTCTGGGTAGAACTGATAATTTTTAAATCATTTTAATGCATTTTTAGCAAAATCAATGATTTAACTATTTTAAACTATTTTAGATTATTTTAGAGCTTACATGATTAAAAGGGTGACACTTTAATGCATTTTTAGAATAATAGTAATGTTTTAAACCTTTTTTGTAAAACGTGAAGATTTTCAAGTGTTTGAGAGCTTTTTTGGATAAACGGTGAGGTTTTAAATTATTTTACTGCAGTTGTTTTTAACGGTGATATTTTAGTTTATTTTAGAGCATTTTAGGTAAAAATGGTGACATTTTTAAACATTTTAGAATAGTATTCATGAACAATGAACATTAACATCGCTAAACAATATAAATTTTATGCTTATTTTGAGTTAGGGTTTATGGCAATCATAAAAGGCTTTCATGTTTGTCTTGTACATTTTTTAGGCTGTGATAACTCTCACCCCCTAAATTTATTATATCCTTTAAAAAATCAAACAAATAGAGATAATCATCCCGCACTTTGAACTCAATCTCTTAAGTAGTCTGCTCGCTTCCTTGATATTGCCACATAAACTTAACGAAAGGGATTTATCTCTTACGGAGGATGTTAACGTTACGATTTAAGATTTGAACTTGTGTTTCATCGTAAGTCACATCTTCTTAGATACAAACCGCAGTTAACGGGATGACATGAGTGGGGTCTGGTTGGTATCTTTTCAACATCAAAAGATGAAATACATTATGCACATGGGACATTTATAATGGCAGTGTTAGCTTATATGTAATTAGGCCCACTCTCTCAAGAACCTTAAGAGTTTTGTATATCATGGTGCCTACTTACCTTTGACTCTAAATCCTGAAATACCTCTGTGAGGTGAAACCTTTAACAAGATAGTCTCCACCATGAACTCTAAAGTTTCCTCCTCTGATCAATATACCTCTTTTGTCGATTCTGGGCCGTTCGTAAATGTTATCCGATAACTTGGATCCTTTTCGTAGTTTCTTGTACCAAATTTAGCCTAAGTATGACATGTTCTCTTATACAAAGCTTTATAAAGAGCCATGTCAATACTAGATTGGTAACTATTATCGTAAGCGAATTAGTACAAAAATTTTACTCTTACCATTTTGTTTTATATTAACACAAGAAGTCCCCAAGAAAAATTTAGTATATTATTATTCCCATGCCTCAACATGTAGATAAAAAAATAGTTGGTAGATAAATAGAGCCTCAAAACCCTCAATTCTTAAAAAAAGCTTTATTAGATTGAAAAGATAAAATAGTCCCTTATGCAATGGACATATTCCAACTTACAACCTACAAATTTCTATCTTTTACACACTCTAAATATAATTTCAAAGCACACTACAACAATAATGAGTTTGGGTGTTAGGGATCATAAACTAAAATCAAAATAATTTATCATCTTAAATAATAATATATGTATACATTACATTGACTTGAAATCTATATTTTTATGAACCAGCTTAACTAGCATGATATTGTCCACTTTGGCATAGCTTAATATAGCACAACGAGCCTAGTCCTGGCCCGTTACAGTTTTGTTCTCGACACCCAAGATTTCAAGCTCTAAGCCTAAAACACCTCATCTAGGTATTAGAGTACGTAATGAATCATATTGTCCTCTTTGGCAACCTAGTAACCTAACACCTCAAGGCTTCATACTAGTTGAGGGGGACAAAGCAATTATAAGCACATTCTCATGCTCAGCTTCAAGCAATGTGGGCTTTTACAATCCATCCCCTTTAAGAAGCCCAACATCCTCATTGGCACATTTTCGACTTGACGAGCTCGTTCTGATACCATTTTGTGATGACCCAGCTCAATAACACGATATTGTCCACTCTGGCACAACTCAAAGTGGCACAATGGGCCCAGTCCTTACCGCTCACAGTTTTGTTCTTAGCACCTAGAATTTTAAACCTTGGGCTTAAAAGGCCTTATTCGAATATTAGAGTATGCAACGGATAATATTGTCCTATTTGGTAGCCTAATAGCCTAGCACCTCAAGGTTTTGTCCTTAATTAGGGGCCTCATACTAGTTGAGGTGGATAAAGCACTTATAAGTATATCTCTATGCTCTTCTCAGAGTGATGTAAAACGACTTGGCTTTTTCATCTGATTTGAATTACTTGCCCTCGAAAGGTTCTTGGTATGTGTCATGTTTGCTAGTTTTAGTAATGCTATAAATTTTGCTAATGGTAGAAGTTCTTGTCGCTCATTATAGAAGCTGTTTTTATGGACTCCTGTCTCTTCAGAAGAAGAAGAAAGAATGATTTGATTTATTCATTTATTTTTTTAAAAATAAAAGTATTTTAGTCATTTATTGGTTTTGTTAGTCAATTAACCGTTAAAATTAATACTATTAAGGGCTACTTTCTGTTAATATTTAATAAACATACTTCTATATATAATTTCTCTAAACCTCAGAAGAGGTTTGTAAAAATACTCTTGTTAAACTTAATAAATATATTAATATGGGCCATAAATCTATGTCAAGGGGCCACAAATATCTTACAAAATACTTAATGCATTCAAAAAGATATTCATAATTATGAGATAGATTTGCATACAAGGTAATTCAAATATTTTACTAAAGCATTTTTAATCGGAGAAAATAATGAAAAACATGCATTAATTTTAATCATCTAGACAGGTAATGGAGACAACATAAACCATTGTTTTGGTCTAATTGAAAAATCTAGACAAACATATAAGTTTTTTTAGTGATGTGGTTTTATGTGATACTACTCATAAAATCAATTGTATTATTTTGAAATAATATTTGCAATACTAATAAATGTTAATAATTAAAGTCAAAATTATTCGATTCTTCATTTATGATTGATAAAGCCAATGATTCTTTTATATGGCTATTTGGGAAATTTACAAATGTTATGCTCAATAGTCCCTT
The DNA here is from genome assembly GCA_035584115.1 of Cedrela odorata. NCBI lineage: Eukaryota > Viridiplantae > Streptophyta > Magnoliopsida > Sapindales > Meliaceae > Cedrela > Cedrela odorata. The sequence goes on from JAXCLQ010070249.1 coordinate 51,144, forward strand.
AAAATGGTATTTTGGATCAAGACTAAAAAAACTATATTCCAAACTCTTTTTGATATATTTTGGAGATACTGCTACTCAAATATCTTATGTTAGATTTAAAATAAGAAATATATTTAATCATATTAAGTACTCTTATTATGTTTAGTCTTATTAAATACAATAATTTTGAAGGTATAGTTTGTGTTATCTAGTTTGCTTTGGTTTCCTAATTTATTTTGGGCTATAATTTTATTTTATATAAAAATAAAAATAAAATTTATGTATTTAATATAAAAATTATTCATCTCACAATATTTATATCAATGAAGCACAATTTTTTTTAGTTAATTTTATTTATAATCTAATTCTTTAGAGATTTTTTCATCGCAATCCCATAAAAAATTTCATTTAGATTTGAATTATAGTTTTTTTTTCTTTGGCTCTTTGATTAATTTTCTAGTTTTCTTAAACATCTCTTCTTTATTTTAAAATTTTCTTAAAACTCTCTTATTTATTTTCAAGTTTTCTTAATCCTCTTTAGGGTTTTATCCTTGATAGTTCATTAAGAAACATGCATGAAATGCATCTAGAAAAATTTCGGAATTTAAACCTTGATAAAACCCAAGCATGCGAAAATTCAAGGGAGGATTTAGGGTGTTATCTTGATGTTGGAAGATGTGAGAAAGATGACAAGACTTGAAGAACACAAGTCCTTCACAAATCTTCACCCTTGATGCACAATGAAAGGGATGGGTTTTGTGAGGAAAGTTGAGAGAATTTTTCTTTTCAATTTTCTAAATATTTCACTTAATGAGAAAATGTTAAAGACTTTAGTTTTTATAGCTAGGGCTGATTTGCAAATATTTTATTTGCATAAGAGTCCTTGCAAAATCTGATTTTGTAAAGATTACCCCATTTTTTGCAATTTAATCCTTAAATAATCACTTATTGTCATAAAGGAATACAAATTACACTAGTTTGCATTTTTAACCCCCAGTTGTTTATTTTAAATCCTTTAACTTTTAAAGGATTAATATTTAGTCCTTAATAAATATTATGAACTATCATCTCAAATAAAATAATTAATCTAATTAATTATTGTAAGGCTATTTTAACTCTTAAAATACCTTATTTAATTTTATGTAACATTTACATAAAATAATCAAAACCCTTATTATTTTAAGAAGGTACTAGCCTCCTTTTAAATAATCTATACCTTTTTACATCAACTATTGGTGTGACCTTATGGGACCCCCATAAATTAGCCATGTTCCGATTTTGGATCTCATTTAAAATTAATTCCAAAAACACTGATTATGACTGACATCTAGGAATATGCCATAGTCTTTAAAACGCGGCGAGTTTAATAACTTCATCAAATTCCATTTTGATATAAACTGTTATATTTGTTATGTAAGTAATCCTTTCGTCGTTTATATTCTTATCGAGTATGGATTCGCGAATGTGAAAATCTCGACTTCGATTTTTTTGTAAACCGCCAATCCCTATATTCGAAACTCGTCATCGTGAACTCTTTCGCATGACTGATAATCACTCTGACTAGAGATTTATTTTTCTAAAATTTATCGACGCTCACCTTAAGAACTCGGATACAAATTGAATTAGCGAAAACTCAAATCCTAAAATCCTAAGTTAACAGATCCCATATTGACCATCATTCATTTTTGGGTATGAACAACACATGACCAAACTAGCTTATTGCACGTGGCATGGCTAGCCTCACACATATACACCATATGAACCATACGTAACTAAACTAGATTTGACCATGATGTCTCAGGTCAAAGGATTACATCATACACTAATATGACCAAATGATTAATCATTGAAATTATGCTATTCCATGTGATTTATCATTTGCTTTAGTTATGTTCGATAAATGGTTCTCTAATCGTGAATCCACATTAATGCCCTAGTAACATGACTATCATCGTCATCCGAACTTATATCAACTTTTTGATATCCTTTCGAAAGCATTCAATATGCCTAATATACAATATTATTGCCTAAATAATATTGTTTATGTAGGGAACGGTTTTGATAAGAAAATTTACTTTAAATGTCTTATCTGGACTTATCACAATCATAAATTATTTATAGCATATATAAAGAGTTGAAATAATATACAAATGTGAATCAAGAACAATTCTTTTATTTATTAAAAATAATAAATATTTGATTACAAATTAAATGTCGAGAAACCTATATCACGATTGATTTCTAAGGCATATACAATAACAATCCTAAGCTCTTTTAGGTTTCATTTAGTCTCTTTGAGCACTTATATTTTAGCTTTCTTTTTTCGAATATCTCAAGCTCTTTTTGCTTTTTTGATGTTTTGTAAGCTCTGTTGGGCTTCTTGCTTTTTGTTCTTGGGTTCATTTTGGCCTCAAGTTCACAAACTCAAATAGAACCTCTAATATTTTCTTCTATACGACATTGAAATGTTATCTGCTTACTATTCATCACTCTTAATACAAGAGTTTATATTCTCTGACATCTTAGATAACTTTTCTAAAAACTTAAATTCAATGGCTTACAGAGATTACTCTAGTGATTTTTTGAAAACATATTTTAGAACCATGTACTCAAGAATAGTTTAACTCTAAGTGGATGAAGATTGTTGAAAAAAGTAATTTGAATGACAATGGATAACTTCAATTCATGTATAAGTTTTGTTCAAAATAGATATCTTTGTATATAATTATTTTCTTCTTAGGTTGAATGTTAAGTAGTCAATGTGAAACTTGTATTGAAATCATCATTCGTCATTGAAGATTGTTGATGGGGAACACTAATGACTTCTACTTGGTACAAGATTATTTATTTAAGTTCTACTTAGTTCAAAATTTTCTTAGTTTAGTATTTTTACTCATTCTTTTTTTAAGTTTACTTTTTTTTTAAAAAAAAAAAATTCTACTTAGTTTAACACTCCTACTTAATTTAATATTTTTATTCATATTTTGTTTAGTTTTCTACTTAGTTTAGAACTCCTACTTAGTTGAATATTTTTATTTCTACTTTATTTATTTTACTTTTTTTTTAAATTCTACTTGGTTTAGGGTTCTAGGAGACTATATATATAGTATTCTTTGTTGTAAAGAGGAATAATTAATGATTTTTCTCAATAGAGAGTTATTTCAGATGTGAGTTATATTATTTTTTTCATCTTGTTAATGATATAACATTCTTATGTCTTTGTGGACGAAATCACGACCCATCAATGCTTGTCCTACATCATGTGGTATTAAAGCCTAATATTGAGATAGCTGGGCAAGAGAATAATGAAGAAAATCAATTAATAAGGGTATAACAACTTATGGAAGAGATGGCCAAAAACATGGCAACTCTGACTGAACTTATTGGGGAAATGCAAATCAATGCTCTAAACACGCTATGAGCAGCCCTCATTCCCTCATGCTCTTTGGAAACCAGCAGGAGGAGAGTATAGTACCTTTAAAAGAGATTTTTAGAGAGGAGTATGAATTTGAACATCGACCAAGAAAAAGGTTTACAACACGATAACAAGATACTTACATAATTAAAGTTGATCTTTCCATTTTCAATAGAGTTGTTGATAGAGAGCAATTCTTAGACTGGATCGATAAGGTGGAACATTCCTTTAATATTATGCAAGTTGAACTAAAATGAAATGTAGATTTTGTGGCTTATAAATTAAAGGGTGATGTTAGTACATGGTCGTAGTTAGGGATGACAATTTTGTCCGTAAACCCGTTCTTACCCAATCTTTATGGTACGGGTTTGGTATGTGGGTTTGGTATGCATTTTAGCGAGTTTATGAAGGATTTAGTAAATAAATTTAAAACCCGCAACTGGTTTGGGATGGATATGGGTACGGATAGATATTCACGGATATATTTTTTTAAAACTATCAAAACGACGTTGTTTTGATATTAATATCCCTATTTTTTTTGTCTACATCTATTTGTATCTATTTGTCTATTATACTATCTCATTGTTAATTATTATTTTTAAATATTTTTATTCTATAACAATCATTTTATACAATACATATTTATTAATTTCCTCTAATTATTAAATTATATATATAATTTATATAATTTAATAGTTTACATATATAAATTAATTAATATCTCTAATTTATTATTATTATTATTATTAATTCATAGATTTCTCTAATTTTATGTGAGTGATGTATTTTATTTTGAATTAATATCGAAAATCTTATTAAAAATCTGCGAATATCTGTGCAGGTTTGATAAATGTTAAATACCCATTTAAGCGAGTTTGGTACGGATATGGTATTGAATTTTTTTTTTTTTTTTGGATGCAGATGCAGGTTTGAAGATATCCATCCCAAACCCAATCCGCTACCATCCCTAGTCGCAGCGCTATCAAGAACAGTTTCAAATGGAAGAGCAACCTATTACGAAGAGTTAAACCTGGATGAAAACTCTTTTAAAGGGTAGATTCCTACCTTACAACTATGAACATAACCTCTTTCAACAATTATAGAATGGTTGTTAAGGTGCGCACACCGTAGTTGCCTATACTGAAGAGTTCTTACGTTTACAATCTAGGTGTAATTTTAATAAAACTAAGGACTAGCAAGTTGTAAGTTACATCAATGGACTAAATTATGATGTGCAAGATTGCTTAGCCATGTAAACATCAAGAGGTCTTGCGAGCTAGCGATTAATATCTAATAACAAGGCCTTGTTAAGCAACTCCGAAGGAAAAATAGTCAGAATCAAAGGGAAAACACAAGCAAGAAATAACCAAGGAAACTTGTTGTTTCAACCGTAGCGAAATAGGGCACAAGTCTAGTAACCACCTTAGATGCAAGTTCGCCAATGTCACTGATGTTAATAGAGGAAAATATAACCTTAGTCAAGAAGATAATGCTAGATTGCTAATTTGACTAAGAAGGTTGAAGCTATAGAAATAAAGAAAGCAAAAGAAGTCAAATTTGTGCAAAATGAAGAAATTTGTAGCATTTATGAAACCATAAGACATTCAACAAATGAATGTCTGAATATTCCTATCTTGAATGAAGTTTTTCATGAACAATCAAATGCCATGAACAATTTCAAAATGCCTTTTCCATCTTCCTATTCAGAAACTTACAATCCTGGATAGAGAAATCATCCTAATTTCATTAGAGAAATGATAGTAGTACACACTTAATACATTCTCAAGGAACCTCAAATTTTCCTCATTATACTCCACCACATTCAAAGAATCTTAAAGAGACATTGCAAGCATTCATGCAAAATCAAACAAACTTTAACAAATAGATTTCATAAGCCATCAATGAGATTAAAAACACATTGTCAACTTTAACTGCATTTATGTGCACTTAAGAAAAAGGTAAATTTCCTACACAACCTCAACCTAATCCTTATAATCAGTGTCATGTTTCTAGTTTGAGTGAAAATCAACTTGAATATGCCAATTCCATCATAACACTTCGAAGTGCAAAAGTAATTGACAAAACCATTCATTCCAAGAATCAAGTTTCCAGTGAGACTCTAAAGCCGAAACATAATAGTAACGACGATAGTAAGCATCATGAACTTAAACCTTTCATTGTTGATAAATGCCCAAATCTCGCTCAATTTGCTCAAAGATTACAACCAATTCAAAATTTAAATAAAAATTCTGAAATCTTTGGAGTTTTCAAGCAAGTAAGGTTCAATCATTCAACAAATTGCTCAACTTAATTATGAAGATCTTGGTTGAACCTGTTTACACAGATTGATGTATATATTTGCTTTTGTTTTATTTCTTTGTGTATTTTGTTCATTTTGTGTGCTTATTATCTTATTGTGATTATTATTTTCGTGTTTTTTTTTAAGTTTTATTTGTTTTGTTGTTTGATTTTTGTCGTTTTTTCGGTCAAGTGGCGTATAATAATACTCTGTGGCTTTTCAAGTTGGTTATTTTAGTTTCCCATATCTTTTCTTTTCTTTTCACAATGGATGTCATAATCTCTAATTTCCAAAATTATTTTCCCACTTTTTCTAGAATTGCTTTGATAAAAATGTACCAAGGTAAGTGTGAAAGATTAAGAATGCTCATGCATAAAGGCATCCGTGAAGATGTACATCGGATAATTGAAGTAAAGGTTTAAATAGCAGATGAATTTTCTAATTCATTTGTTTCACGCATGCCTAGACTAGGTAAGAGCTCTTTCACTAAAAACATAGAGCAAAAAGATAATATGTTTGTCATAGATGTGCATGATGGATTTGTAACAAGCAGTGTCGTTCTTTAGGAATGGTGTCTATAAATTGAGAAGATAAAATACAATTCATAAAGGATGGATTAGGGAAGGAGTCATTAAACAATTTTTTGTTGACTCTTGGGACGCATCCTAGTGGATAAGTACAAAGTGTAATTCTTAGTTTGTGGACATAATTTCAAAAAGAACGTAAATGTTATAGTCTCGAGAATCTGACTTTAAAAGACCATGTTTTGCCACTTTATAATGAAATTGGATGAGAAGCTTATTCTCGACCCATAGAGGATGTATAAACTGTTACTGGATGTAAAACTAAAGGAAGACTTGAGCCATAATCACAACTATTTGTAAATATGCATGTTTTGCCATTATTATTGACATTTTGATGTTTCAAATTCAAACTTTTCTGACAATAGCTGACCTACCCCTATAATTGTTATTATTGCATTAAAATTTTGATATATATAAATATAGCACCTCATTTTCTCTATTTTATACCATTCTTTGTCATTTAAGAGGGTTAGAGAAATGCGGATATGGAGGGAGCTTCAGCTAATCAATTAAAAAATATTTGCGTATTTTGTGGATCCAATCCTGAGAAAGATATAGAATTTGTAAAAGCAGCAAACAATCTGCGATGAATTTTACTTAGCAAAAACTCCATTTAGTATATAGGAGAGGTAGGCTTGGGTTAATAGGGTTTGTATTAATAGTTGCACATGTTGAAGGAAGTCATGTTTTGGGCAACATTCCAATGGCTCTATCCACAATGGATATCATTGGAAAAACAGTTGGAGAAGAGTTAAATGTCTTAACTATGCATGAATGAATTGCTAAAATGCTTGAAAATGCAAATATTTTAATTGCTTTACCAGGTGATTTTGGAACTTTAGAACAAAATTTTCAAGTTATATCTTGGGCACAATTGAACATCCACCAAAAACCCATAGGTTTGTTAAATGTTAATGGTTTTGTTGACAGTTTGTTGTCTTTTCTTGATCATGTTATGGACAGAAATTCATCTCACCTATAGCTCGACGAATCTTTATCTCTGCTCCAACTACTGAATAATTGCTTCATTAACAATAAGATTCTTTCCTTGAACTAGATCCAGCAATGACTCGAATAAATTGGTCAGGTGAAAGTAGTAAAAAGAAAAAATTGGATTTGTCGCTCCATTTGTAACTTTTCATCTTTTATGAATTTTATTATTTTTAGTTTGTTATGTGTGTTTAAGTTTGCTTCAAGTTTTTCCTTCTTCAATAACTTCATCACATGTGATGTTTTCCTTTCCTTTTTCTTTTTTTATTTAGACATTGAGAACAATGTCTCAAACTAGTTAGAGGGAGGGATAGTAAACACAAATTTTTATTTTATTTTAATTTTATTTTGTTATTATTATTTTTGTCTTCACTAACCTTTAGATTGATGGTGGCAAAGTAAAGTGTAATTTTGCACTTGAGACACATCATAATAAACATGTTATCATTTTGATTTGATTTTGCAAATTCATAACAAATGTTTTATCATTTCATTCTGTTTGAATTACTCAAATTTATAAACTCACATCATTATTACCTAATTAATTACTATGAGCATATACTTATTTAATAAGTATTCATGAACCCTCTTTCACACACACATTTTGACTCATGATTGTGGATGGTAAATTGGAACGTTATAATACTTTATTTGTTTGTTTTGTCAAATGTAGCAACTAAAAGAAAGGGAAATTTTCAAAACAAAAAAAAAAAATCTAACCAAGCTTTTATTTAGTAACTGGGCTTCTTGCCTAGTCAACAGTGAATGCTTGTGTAAAACAGTAAAATTTTGGTATGAATAAATTCATAATTTTCTTAATTTGACTAATTAAGTCCGAATGGGTGTCTCAACACCTAATATCCTAAGACTAACTAGCTTGAGAGCTATTGGCCCAAAGCTTGTTACATGAGTTAAGGAGGTACTATTTTTAAAAGAAAAAAAGATTGAAATGACCCTTACCTAAGAAAGTTACCTTAACAAAATACTAAAATAAACATTATTTTCTTTTCAAATAAGTCTCATAATTATGTGTTTATCACTAAGCACAAAAAGAAGGTACATTAATAACTTGACTAATTAGTATTTAGCACATAAACAATGAACCTTTAAGAGTTTATTTATTTGGGAAAATTCAAAAGAAAAAGAATGATAAATACCTTGTATGTAAATTTTTTAAATCATTTCTAGATAATATCACTTTAATTACTAGAGACTAATAATAAGTTGGTTAGGGGGTGTGATGAATACTGAAAAGTGTACATTTATTGAGAGTTTATATTATCATTTTACACTTAAAAAGTACCATTAACTACCCTAAAATAAGCATATAAAGATTCAAAATAAAAGTTCGCATAATTTGTGAAAAATGATTGATTTTACGTAGGTCTTATATAATAGGCATATCTCTCAATTTGAAGATCCAATTGATGTAATTATTGGGTTACTAAATCATGAACTTATCTTTTCACAATATTGTAAGCCAAAGATTAGACTAGTTCAACCGTTATGTGGTAAAAAATGGGATTCAATAGAACTGAAATGCAGCCACGGCCTAGCCTGACATACCTCAGTATTTGGACCATATCTCTTAAAATACAAATCCAAATATGGTAAATGAAGATGTTACAGTAAGATAAGACAAATATTTATAAATTTTATGTTTTGATCAGAGTTATATTCCAAATATATCACTAAGGAGTTGGCTAACAAAGTCAAATGCGTGTGAAAGAAAGTCTTCCAACACTTACCTAACTTTAGACAACTTCCTTGACATTTATCATTTATATTTTTTGTATAAATAAGTGCTTGTATTAGACATAAAGGGCAGCCGACATCTCTTAACTTCTTTATTTCTTTATCTTATTTCCTTTTCTTACAATGTATTTCTAAATTTTAAGTAAGGCTAGGGTGAAGATTTGTTGAGTTTGTAATTTTTATTCCTTTATCCTTTGAGTTATTCTTCAATAGAAAATTTTTCAATTGAGTGAATTCTATTTCCTAAAAGTATTTTGTTTTGTTAGAGAGCTTGATTCATTATTAAGAAATAGTATATTGAATATTTGTTATTTTCTATATCTCAAGAATAAGTGCTTTGTTTTGTTAGAGAACTTGATTCATTGTTAACAAATGTTACATTGAATGCTTGTTATTTTATACATCTCAAGAATAAGGCATGTTATAGTTTTTCACGAATCAATTTAAAAGTTAATCTTTTGTTTTCTTACCATTTTTTAAAGAGGTATTTTAATGTGCTTAAATGTTTCATCTTCTAATTAAGATAATTCTTTAGTTGATTTTTAATTGAGTTATTACAAAGGATAAAAAATAATTTCTACAAATTTTTTCAAAGTGGATCTCAATGTCCTACTATTTAATAATATTGAAATTTCATTATAAGAACTAACTCATTAAAATAAATCTCTTAACATTTGAATAATTAGACTTGTAGTAGAATTGTATAACTAATTCCCTATGGATCAACACTCGGACTCTTGAACTTTTATTACTTGAAATAACCTATACTTAAGTGTACAACCTTAAAGTTGTAGTAGTCACCCAACACGAGTAAAAAGAAGATTCTGATGATGAAGAAGTAGCTGAGGAGGAGATGTTATGGAGATGATTAAGAAAGATTGTGATGAGGCAGTATGTGTTGTGAAAAGACTGTTATACATGCAAATTTATCCTGATGAGACATAATATAAGTGGATATTTAAAAGTAAGTGTTCTATTGATGCTAATGTATGTTGTCCTATAATAGACAACTAAGTAACGAGAATTAGGTTTCTCAAAGTATTGTAGATCACCTCCAATTGAAAACACAGCCACATCCTCACCTTTACAACATTGGGTGGATTCACAAGAGGCCTAACATAAGTGTTAATATTGTATGCCTTAAAAACCATTCGTGTTGTCGGTTTCCAGGTATTTCGTATTGAATCACACAATAATATATACTATATATATATTTACTAATGAAAAAAAGTGTTTCTTATTTATTTGTATAAGCTGCTTCCTCTTTTTAATCATACTAATGAATGAAGAAAGTGTTTCTTATTTATTTGTATAAGTTGTTTCCTCTTTCTAATCATACTAATGAATGAAGTATGCATACGAATCACCTGAATAATTTGATTATTTAAACTGTTCTCTACGTTAGTAGTATTGATTGGATATCGATATTGCACAGTAGGTATATTGAAAGCCTTCGGTGAATATCATAAGATGATGTTAGTACGGGTGACAATGAATGTCATATCATTAAGGCATTAATATAGATTAGCAGTTAAAGAATTGTTTTTCGAAAATGATCAAAGAAATAATGAATTAAATAGAATATGTGTAGTCAATGATTCGTCATTTGATTGTAATAATTTACGAAATAGTTATTTAACCTGAGACGTCATAGTTGTCTTTTGATATGGATGCATATGGTTCTTATGGTATACAAGTGCGAGACTAATCATGTCTTGCACAATAAGCCAATTTGGTCATGTGTTGTTTATGTTGCAAAGCAAGTGACTGTCAAAATGAGATTCGTTAACTCAATGCATAAGATCTTGAGATTTTGTTGGATAGATCCAGATTCGAGTTCCCAGTTGGACATCAGTAAACATCTAAAACCCAAATCTCTAACCAAAATATAAAGTGATGATATCATGTATGTAGTTTTGATTTGAAATTGATGATATCATGACATGTAACTTTGAGTTTTCGATGATGAACAAATTTGTTGTAATGTTAATTTAATTTGAGAAAAATAAAATAAATTTCATTGTGTTAAGATTCAAGAAAAGTGTATGTGAGAACTATGTCTTAAAGCTTAACAAGATTGATACTCAGATTTAAAGGATCGACGTTTTCATTAAACGGACCGATACCCTGACTCACGAATCGATACACTTGAAGAAGGTCAATATTCAGAGTTCAAGAAATTGATATCTTTGCAAGTCTGAGATTTTAAAAATATTTACCAAGTGAACAAGATCGATACTGAGTCTATTCTAATCAATAGATGTAAAGAGGATCGATATTCAAAGTTTAGAGGACCGATACATTGCAGACTCGAAAGTTGAAAAATAATTACAAGGTGAACCAAATTGATACATGTGATGAAGAGAACAATAACTTACAGACTTGAGAGTTGAAAAATAACTACAAGGTGAACCTGATCGATACGTTGCAAACTCGATAGTTCAAAAATAATTACAAGTCGAACTAAATCAATACATCTGAAGAATGGATCGATACATTGCAAGTCAGAGACTTCAGAATTATTTACAAACTCAACTAGATCGATACGTGAAGAAGAAATGATCGACACTCGGGATCGAAGATAAGTCTATATTTAAATTTGGCATGAACTGATCGATACTTTTTGACGTTTTTAAAGTTCAACGGTAACTTCTGTAGTATTTATGGCGAGCATTAATTGCACCAAATGAAGCTGTTAGACATAAGGGTCTTCACAAGAAGAATGAGTATAAATAGAAGATTTCAAGAAAAGAAGAATAAATAAGCATATTTGGCAAATCATTTAACATTCCTCTAGATTTCTTAATGTGAAAATACTTTATCTCTTTACTAAAATTATTCTTTGTATTTTCTTCTGTGAGAGAAAATTAAATTTTTAGCTTATTGTACTATCTACTTTAGTTAGAGAGTGAAGAAACAAAAAAACTATTTTTGATTACTGTGGGTTCATTTTCACCCAGATTAAACGAAAATTGTATTGGATTTCTCTTTACCAAAAAAAAAAAAAAAAGTGTACGGTTGTCTTTCACCAAATAAGGAGTTGTAAATAAATTCAGTTTAATACACAAGCATGTATATATGTATAACACACATATATTTACATATTTATATATGTATAAATTTACTCACAATAAGGGAAGAGTAATCACTTTCACTAAAGATCCTCGCGCCCACTTGGTCCTTCTCTCAGGTTCTCAAAACTTAATACTACACATGCATATAATAATAAATTTCACGGTTTAAATAATTACACATAAATGCACTAAATACAATATTCGTAAAAAACGTGGCTAAAATCCCTTAGTTGATACATGACACATTTATCGAGGCTTAACTAACGGAGATCATTTATTCGATTTCCAATAATGAAATCTGATGACAGTTAATATTTTAATTTCACATTTCCGTCTAAAATAGATATATATTCCAAAACAATATCCAACCCATATAAAATCATCATATACTTCCAATTATCACAAATCAATACAAATGTACATTTTCTACGCGAAAATCAATGGAAATTTCAAGTGAACAGTAACTCCTAAGTTCCAATATGTATCAAATCTTAAAATCAAATTTCTAACGGGTTAATAAACTTACTGGTACCATGTAGAAGCCCGTAGAAGCCTTGAATTGCCGATTAAACGAAAAATCTTCAATTCTTCTTTGAAACCCTAACTTCCTTTCTTACTTCCTCTTACTGTTTCTAGATTAAAATTGGTACTAAATTGCAGAAGAAAGGTTAGGTAATTACTTGGCAACTGAGATTTGAGGAAACTTAAAAGATTTGAGGAAATCTGTAAAGAAATTAGAAAAACAAAGAAAATGTGTTTAAGTGAGAAAGAGCGAAACAAATGAAGAACAATGGGAGTTAATTCCCCTCATAGGTTTATATAGAAATAGTCAAAAAGATCAAATTGCCTTTAAGAAGTTTTAAAAATTTCAAAACTGTTCGATGAATTTTACCTAAATTTACTTGATGTATCGATACCTTTAGATTTGATATCGATCCTTTAGGACTGGGTATCAATTCTTTTGGATTGGTTATCGATTCGTTCATTAAAATATGAATCTTGAAATTCCTTCAATCCTTAGTATTGATACATTTGCCTTTATATATTGATCTATTTTCAATCTATTGATATCTTTAATGAAGGTATCGATCTGGTTCAACATGTAATTATTTTCAAACTCTTTAACTCGTAATGTATCGATACCTTTAATGGTATCGATATGGTTTATCTTGTAATTATTTTCGAACTCTCTGACTTGGAATAGATCGATACCTTAACAGAAAGTATCGATATAGTCGATTTGTAATTTCTTCCAAAGTGTCTGTCTTTATAAAGTTTCAATCATTTCTTTATAGGTATTGATCTGTTTGGCTTAAACATAGATTTTTCACAAAAATTTTAAGCTAAAATCATATATTCTATTGAATTGGTTCTATTTTCTTTCCGAGAGCTCCACCCCCTGCATCCCCGCAAGGGCACTGTCCCTTGACATAACTAATAAAAGAGTATAAGACATAAAGCAATACTATTGAAAGAATAATTTTTTCATTTCGGCATAGGAGATCAATAGAATTTCAACATTAGATTTGTTTTTAAATCTACTTTTTTATGAAATAAAACTTAAAACATCTTATATAAAAGTCGAAAACTCTATCATAAAATTTAAAATAAATAATATAAAAATTAAAATATTATAAAATTAAAATGGTAAAATATAAAAATTAAAATATATATGAAATATAAAACATAAAAAAATTAAAAAAAGAGGGTAGATTTTAGTCAATATCACTGTAGGTAAGTGTATTTGGTTTCATTGTATTCCCAATAGTAAAAATAGAACAAATCAAATGTATAAACTTTCTAAATTCATCACATAGGTCTTGCTTGCATAGCTTTAAAAAAAAAAAATTAATCTTTTTTGACGGAAGGTACTTCTTGTCTACGGACACTACATTACATTTGAATTAAAGATTTCATTAGTTTTGTTTGCGTTTGAGGTACAAACAGTCATGATATCTAAGCCCTAACTGATTTTAGGCATATAGTGTCCCTAATTAATGTACATTCAAACCAATAAAAGAGTGAAATAATATTTTTGAAGAGTTAATGGCTTGGATTCTGGTAAAAGAAAAAAATGGCTCAATTTAATTTAAACGTCGATCATAAAGTAGAAATAATAATCATCACATCCATTCATCAAAGTTTTAACAGTTAAAAGCAAAAGCAAAAAAGAGTGAATCAGTTTCTGGCTTGGATTCTCAGAATAAACGAGAAACAAATCGCTCAGTTTAATCAGCGTCGATCATTTGGGGAAATAATCCTCATTTCCACACTCAATCAACAAAATACAAAATTCTTTCTTTTAAAATAATCGACGGGGAGTAATGTATCAGAACACTTTCTTGGATAAAAAGACCAAAAGAAATTCTAAGTTTGCACAAAGGGATAATTCCTATTGCGAAATCAATGAATAAATTTTAAAACCCAAAACCACCTTAACAATAACAATAACTATTTCAGATCGATTGAGTCTGTTGTGTGGACAACGTTGCAATGCCATGAATTTATAGGACTACGGTTGTCTTCCTAAACCCTAAATCGACTCTTTCTATGCCACGCGTTTTCCTGCCGCCCGCGCCTCTTTCTTTTGTTTTTGCAATTTATTAAGTACATATTACCATTTTGGAACGAAACAACAAATTAGAATATGATTTATTCAATTTTAGTTATGACCTTTAATTAAAATAATTTTTTACTTATGTATATGCTTATGCCCTCCCTCGTGATGGAATGATCAATCAATCTCTTTCGCAAATCCAAATGCAAACAAAATATATGTACACCATCAACTTGAATTCTTGAAATTCATAACCCCAAAACTTTTTCCTCTTAATTTTTCATTCAAATATGTCAACTTTTTCTATTGAGATTTAAAAGAAAAAACAAAATAGAAAACACATTATTATCATCCACAATTGTCACCACCATTCAAGTAGCTTTCAGCATCGACATAAACCGCCGATGAACTCTTGTAACACTGAGATCAAAACTCAAGTAAATTTATTGTTAAAAGCCACTAAATCGCCATTAAAAATCGAGCATCTCCACGGTCAATTTGTCAAAGACCGCTAAATGTGGTATGTCACCGTCAAGTTCAATCGACAACCGAGAAGTCGCCGGTCAAAATTCGCACATCACCGCCGTCAATTGCTATGGAACCCAATAAATCACTCTTGAAATATTAAAATGCAGTTGAATTCTCCAATTTGGGCTGGAGACAAAACCACGATTACAATCAAACTCAATATCTACTCTACCGTTCAAAGACCTTTTTATAGAAACTAAGCCCAACGGTTACTTAAGACTTCTAAAACAGACTCAACAAAATCCTTCTTAAGCTCAAGCAACGTTCACCTAGCCTTCACGTGCGACTGAAGATTGATAAAAAAAAAAAAAAAACAGAAATAACAAAGATGAGAAGAAATATTAAGAACTGAACCCTTTATTGATTTCCTTCAGCACATAGAATTTACAAACACTGAGCTCAATATATAGAGCTGCCAGCAACGGTAAAAATGCATCAATGTAGAACCATGCACCCACTAATTCCTAAGAAGATGCTCAACATGCCAACAAATCCAAGACTTGGTAAACATTACAAAAACATGCAACAGACGTCATATTATACCCCATAGACTAGGACAACCAAAAGAAATGGACAACTATAAACTGGAAGGTACATAAAATTATTAAAAAAAACTTTCAACAATCCCTCCCTTAATCTGAAAGTTTTTCAAACATTCAATTTAATATG
>JAXCLQ010070250.1:0-14292 GCA_035584115.1 Cedrela odorata
ATATAATTAATAATTATATTTTATGATTACTATAAGCATATTAAAATATAATAATAATATATCAATATTATTACATCGGTAAATAATATTTACGGTATTCCAAAATTAAACTGAAATATTCTTATGCATACGCGTGCTAGCGCATCAGAGCCAAAAAATATATTCTTTACAATAAAGAATCAAATTGCTACCCGATCAATATCTATATAATATCATTAACTAGTTAACGATTATGGCATAGTAGCAATAGCCATCATCATCAAGGAGCCGACTATGTGTGTGACCACTTGAGTTCATTATGAATTGGACATGGGTGGACACGAACTCCTTCGTATCTCTTCGGTACAACTCTTTGCGACGAAAGTTCCCAATGATCATGTGCAACCTCTAGCAAGATGCCACAACCCCCAGACACTAATGAATCCATATAGTCGTACGTACATGTAATAAAATCTCTTTGCTATCGACTCCCGATCAAGTGCGGGTCATAGAATCGTCAAACCCCTAACTCAATCTTAGGAACAAGGTCTCGAATCATATATAGGAATTATGTATCCAAAAACACCTTTCCAGAAACACGTACTCTGGCCAGAGATTTCATTTCCCATGTATGACCTCCCTGCATAGGATCTCAAGCTCTAATATCTAAGCCAGCAAATTTCGTCTTGGTCATTACTTGTCCTTTTACACCTAAACACATTGCCAGCAAGCTTCTTTCACCAGGTGTGGCTAGCCTGGTGCAATATACACAAGTGAACGATGTATCTCAATACCGAGGGGAGCCATGATACCTCAAGTCAAAGGATAAATGGTACACTAGTATGGCTGTGTAACGTATCATTGACAGTGGATAATCACCCATGTGATTCCTCACGTTTGGTTACGTTCAGTAACACGCACTTTAACGTATTACTCATATTTAGACTCTTGTGACATAAGACTCATCACCCAACTATTAGTATCAAATACTAATTATTGGCAGCATCAAACATGCTAGTCATGCAATGTCAAACTCCCATATAACAATACCTCAACTAGGAACTAATTTGGATGTATTTAGATCAAACTCTATACTCATATCTGCAACTCTTTGCAAATAGAGTCATGACGTTATAATACATCGCTGGATCTCATTCTGCATTTTATATATAATACTTATATATATACGTAACTATATATGCAAAATGATATAGATGTCATTTTATTAATCTTAAACTAATTGACAATATTTACAAAGTTATATATATATATATATATATATATAAGGATGATATCCCTAAACCGTATGACACGATTGATTCTAGGGCATATCTCCAACAGACTGATGTCACCAAATGCAAATTGCTTAATTGGAAGGGGATTGAGGTTGTTATAGTTGAAGAACATTGGTTTTCAAGTGATCTAAAAGAACTAGTTCATCATATTCATATTGGACGAAAGGCCATGAGAATGTGGGTTGATGTGACAAAAGAACGTGAGAAATGTTTATGGAAGACTACACCTTATATGACATACATTAAAGAAGCTAATAGTAGTACAGTCGCGTGACTAACTAATTGGGTTGTTATGAACTCTACAAATTGACATTATTCATATATTTAGTTAATTTCTTGTACATGCTATATTCATCATTATTTAAAGTTATATGGATGTTGCACTATTTTCCTTCATATGAGATCTTTTAGGCACTTAAGCCTATCAAGTTAAAGACTAAGAAAGATTCTGATGATGATTTGTCTGATAATGAAGAGATGACATTATTTATAAAGAAGTTTAAAAAATTATTTCTAGCTAAAAGAGAATTTCCTTGCAATAGTCAAGGTACTTATAAGAAAGGTAAGATTCTCAAAAGAAAAAGCAAGAAGGACAAAAAACCTACTCAAGGGGTTCAATGTCATGAGTGCAAAGAATTTGAACACATTAGATCTAAGTGTCCGAATTACTTAAAAGTGAAGAAGGTTATGAATGCCTATCTACGTGATGACAAGTTTAGTAAAAATGAGAGTGATGAGTCTTCTGTTGATCAGATTGACAATTTCATAATCTACGTTTCCTCTTTGAAACTTAAGTTTACTAACTCACAAGAAGATGAGTAAGATGATGAGGAGGATATAAGTGTTTCATTTGATAAACATTATAAAGAGAGTGTAAAGCTTAAAAAGGTAAACAAGACAATATTGAAACAACTCAATTTAATTGAGTTAGAAAAAGAAGACCTCTTAATTAAATTGAAGAAAAATGAAGAATTAATGGTAAGTCTAAATAAGTAAAAGGTCTCTTTAGAGATTAAGGTTAAGGCTTTAGATAGTGAGTTCACTGATGCTAAGTCACAACTCATAAAATTTTATTGTGGGACTAAGAAGTTAGATGAGATGCTAAACATAGGACAGAATTCTAGTAATAAGAAGGGCTTAAGATTTTCCATAACTAATCCTTGTGAAACGTCTACCTTTAGGTTTGTGTTTGTATCTTCTACCAGTTCAAGTGTAAATGAGATAAACCTATTATCCGTAGTAAATATTAGGTTTATCCTTAAAATGTTCATCCTCATAGCAAGTCAAATGTGTCAAAAGGGACAATTATCATTCAAGTAGTGTAACAACCCTTAATAGAAAAGAAAAGTGAGGAAACCTACAAAATTGATAATTCAACTAAGTCTGTACCTGTCTGCTATGAATGTAGTAAATGAGGCCATATAAGGCCAAACTATTTTATGTTTAAAAGAAAGAAGAGAAACTCAAATGGCTCAAAGTTTAGGTTTCGTCAAGATTATATTGCCTATTAAGTGATAGAGTTAGCTAATCAAACTAAGATGATAAGTGAGAGACTTGCTTCTCTGACAAGAGAAACAAGAGTGTTGTGGTTCATGTAATGCTTAAGGCAAAGAACAACTTGGTGTGGTACCTAGATAATGATTGTTCTAGGCATATGTATGAGGGCAATGCCATTTTCACATCCCTTGAGGAGTGTATTACCAGTATGATCACGTTTGGTGATGGGTGTCAAACTCCCATTATAGGTAGAGGTAGTATAGAAATAGTTGGCATATCTGTTCTACAAAATTTATTGTTTGTAGAAGAGGTGAAAGTCAATCTCTTGAAAGTCAATCGCTTAAGCAAATTTAAAGTTCACAAAGCACATGTGTATAATTTATAAATCTAAGAGGGGAGTGGGTAATGGAAAGAAAGAGAACATTTGAAAATTGTTATGAAATCACCCCAAACACCTTCCTTAGTTGTAATCGAGCCAAACTCAGTTTATCTGAGCTGTTGCATGAGAGGTTAGGTCATTTGAACTATAAGAACTTGTCTAGAGTGTTTATGGTCATGTAGTAGAAGATTTATCTAAACTCCCAAAACAAGAGATTCTTTATGGTCAATGCCAAGTAGGTAAATAAACAAAATCGAGTCATAGAATTACACATGGAATCATGACAAAATGACTTGTAGAGTTGTTGCATATAGACTTGATGGGACTGATTTAGACTAAGATTTTTGGTGAGAAACGATATATAATGATTATGGTTGATGATTTTTCTCATTTTACACGGGTAGTATTGCTGAGAAAAGAATCATAAATTTTTTAACATGCCAAGAGCTTGTTCTAAAGATTTTAGAATGAAAAGTAGTGTAGTATAACGAGAATTAGGAGTGACAATGAAAAAGTGTTTGAGAATTTTAATTTTGAAATTTTTTGTGACATTGAGGGTATCAAAAATGAGTTTTCTACAATCATTACACCTTAATAAAATGGAATTGTTGAGAGAAAATCTAATCATTTAGAAAATGGCTTATGTGATGATTCAAGGTAAGAACATGACTCCATATTTTTAGGGAGAAGTTGTGAACACTACTTGTCATATTATGAATAAGATTTATCGTAGACTTGAGATCGATAAGACACCCTATAAGCTGTAGAAAGATAAGAAACCTATTGATGTAGAACATGGATTGATGGGTCATGATTTTGTTCACAAAGATGTAAGAATGTTATATCGTTAACATTACGAAAAAAATAGCAAAACACGTGTATGAAATAGCTCTCTATTAAGAAAAATAAAAATTCTTCATTTTGTTCACTAAAAAATGTAATAGGCTTGCTTTATTGAGAAATGAGAACCCTAATGTCAATCTCGCTTGCATCACATTCGAGATCAAATGTCTTTTCAAAGTCAAGTAAAGAAAAAACATGTGTCCTAGATACCTTCTTCTTAATTAACTCAACGCTAAGATTAAATTATCTCTCCCTATTAAAATATGTCTTTCTTCAATAATAAGTAATAAGCACCACAATGGTGCTGAAATTCATTATAAATTTGTGATGAAAGGTAGCTAGGCCGTGGAAACTCCTAACCTCAGTTATGGTCTTAGGTGTAAGCCATTCTCTGATAGTTTTCACCTTCTCTTCATCCACAAGAATACCCTTACTACTTATAACAAATCCTAAAAATAGTAATCTATTTGTTAAGAATACACACTTCTTTAAGTTGAAAAACAATTCATTCTTCCATAACACGACCAGGACTTGCCTAATATGATCAAGGTATTCCTTTATATTTTTACTATAAATAAGAATATCATCAAAATATAAAATAGAGTGAGGCATAAATGGTTTAAGTGCAAGGATCATGAGGCTTATGAATGTACTTGGTGCATTAAATAATGCGAAGGGCATGACAAGCCACTTATATAACAAATCTTTTGTCTTAAAAGCTGTGTTTCATTCATCTCCCAAGCTAATTTTGATTTGGTTATAACCACTCTACAGATCTATCTAGGTAAATATTTTGGCACTGCTCAATTAATCAAGTAAATTATAGAGTTTACGGATTGAAAATTGGTATCTCACAATTATTTTGTTAATAGCGTGACTGCCTACACATAACCTCCAACTCTCATCATTTTTAGGAGTGAGCAAAGTAGGCATGACACAGGGGTTAATGTTTTATCATATATGTGCCTCTTTTGTAATAGTTCTTCCATCTTCTCCTTCAAGATCTCATTCACCTTGGGACTCCTGCAATAACGAGGTAGAGTTGACAATCTAGTTCTAAGAACAAAATTAATACAATGTTACATATCTCGTATTGGAGGTAGTTGTGTTGGTTCTGTAACTAGATCAATGAATTCTGCTAATAAGCCTTGAACTTTCATAGGAACAAGTTGTATAGGTTGTTCTTCTTTCTTTATGACCATGAAGTATAGGTTTTGGCGTTCTTCATGTCCTTCACAAACTCGTCCTCTCTAAAAGCTATGGATAATAATGCATTCTCCTCCACTTTTGAAACAACAGTACTCATTAAGTAGGAACTACTAAATTTTTCTTATGATTCCATGAAAACTAATACATGTTTTCGCTCCTTTTGTGGTTTGCATACATATCAAACTACAAAGGTAGGCCAAATAGCACATGACATGCATCCATCTCCACCCTTAGTACATTGTGAGAGTATGCTCTATGTGAATAATATAGATATGACTAAAGAAATCCTTGGCCAAGGTGAAGTGAGAGATTGAGAAGGAGTTCATTATACATAGTATTGGATATAGAGGTTTTGACAGTTAACCATGACCTTGATCCAATCAAAGCAAGTATGACGGAAGGATTGAATTGAGCGGTAACTGATTACAAAAAAGTTTAAGTTGAAGTTTGTTACTTCATTATAATTCGGGTGGCTGTGATACATTGTTAGATGTCAATATTAGTCTATAGACATATTTGATTAATCATGAGATGATTTATTAAATATTATATGAATTAAAAATTTTAATTCATTTAATTAATTATAAGATGATTTAAGGAACATCAAATGAATTAAAGAGTTTGATTCAGAATTTGAGTACGTCTACTACTGATTTTATAATGAATCTATTGAGTTATAACCAAACTGATAAGAAACTTACTTTAAAAGTATTCCAAGTGTTGGAACACTTAATTATAAAATATTTTATACAAGGGTATTATGGTAAATTTAATAAAATAGTTTTATGATAAATTCTATAAGAAGGTGTTATGGTAATACTATAACAATTAATTAATGAAGTGTTAATTTATTAATTATTAAAGAATTAAATGTATGGAGAATTACATACAAGGGTATTATGTAAAATTTTATAAAATGATTTTACGGTAAATTCTATAAGAGGGTATTATGGTAATACTATAATAATTAATAAAATAAAGTGTTTATCTATTAATTATTAATAATTTAATGTATGGATAAGTATGAGAATAATAACCAATTACATGCTAGCACATGGAAGAATATTGGCCATGTAATGGAAAGTGGGAAAATGAATAGATATAATTTTTTCATGTGATAGAAAATGTAAATATAAATATTTTATCATTTAAAAAAGTGAATTGAGAGGGTTTACATAAGTTGGCCAAGAGAAGCAAATTGATTTTGAATCAAAATTGTAGCCTTTCCTCTTTTGACTGAGAAAAAAAGGAAGCAAAGGGTTTGGAAAATTTTCTCCTCATTTGTACTTCCAAACTCAAATAAATTCAAATCAATGGCGGACAAATATAAAGTTCTCCATAGTATTCCTTAAGTTTCAAAACTTGAATTTATGTGACAAATTCAAAAAGCAAGTAAATTGTTCTAAATTTGAAATTTATATCTATGATGGTTTAAACTTAATTTCTAGTATTTTTGTTGTAATAGGAAACTTTTATAGTGGTATCAGTGAACGGAACAGTGACCCGAGCATGCTCTATCTTCGTGAGTAGTGGAAACGTGATGCACAGAATCGATTTTCGAGTGCGTGACCACCGCAGGGAAGCCATGACCATTATATAGCCATGCGAAAATGGCTTCCCATCTGATCTGGACATGCACATATGCATGTTTTGGCTTTCAAAACAAATTTTAAACATTAAAGCAAAGATGAGATGTCTCACTTCTTAACTCTGCAATTCGGAACAGCAACAAGCTTGCTTCCTTAGGTGGTCCACACGTCGGAGTGATGATAGCGGTTCTTGCTTATTTGGGATCTTCAAGCTTTGGTTTAAGCTTCAACAAGCTTACCAAGGTTTCTCTCTCTAGATGCTTCTTTCTCTCTCTTCTGTTTTTGCTCTGGTTCACAACCAAGCACATTCCAAGCTTGCTTCAATAAACTGCCCAAGGTTGAAGAAGAAGAAGAAGATACTCTTTCGGTTTTTGAAGAAGAAAACACACTCAATTTTTCAAAAACAATTCCGAATGCATACATGCTGTCTGCTTTTCTTTTTATTTAACACATAACACTTTTAAGTGTTTCATTTCAATTCCAATTTTGAAATCCACCGACTGCCACTTATGTTAATTAACCCACTTGCATTTCCAAATCATCAAAATGAATTCAATGCAAAACATGAGTCATTGTTAAGTTGGTGGGCACATTAATTTATTACTTTAATCAATTACATGTATTAATATAATATATATATATACACATTAATCAAATTAACACATATATATTTATATTAATAAAGAGAGAGAATTAATTATATATATACATATATATTACTTTAATATATATATTCATTCATTAATAAATATCGAATATATATATTAACAATTAATATTTAGATATTTATCATTATATTAATATAATAGATATTTATATTTTATGATTACTTTAATCACATTCAAATATAATATCTATAATCAATATCACAATACTCGTAAATCATATTCACGGTATCTCATAAACAAACCAAAATATTTTTCACGCATACGCGTGCTAGCGCATCAGAACCTAAAAATATATTCTTTACAATTAAGAATCAAATTGCTATCCAATCAATATCTATACAATATCATTAACCAATTAATGATTATTATATAGTAGCAATAGCCATCATCATCAAGTAACTGACTATGTGTGTGACTCCTTTGGTTCACTGTGAGTTGGACATGGGTGGACACGAACTCCTTCATATCTCTTTGGTACAACTCTTTATAACTGAAGTTCCCAATGATTATGCACAACCTCTAGTAAGATGCCACAACCCCTAGACAATAATGAATCCATATAGTCATACGTTCATGTAGTAAAGTCCTTCTATTGTCGATTCTCAATCAAGTGCGAGTTATGGAATCATCAAACCTCTAACTCAATCATAGGAACAGGGTCTCAAATTATTTACAAGAATTATGTATCCAAAAATACCTTTCTGGAAACACGTACTCTAGATAGAGATTTCATTTTCCATGTATGACATCCCCACCTAAGAACTCAAGCTCTAATATCTAAGCCAACAGATTCCATCTTGGTCATCACCTGTCATCATACACCAAGAACACACTGCCAGCAAGCTTCTTTTACCAAGCGTGACTAGCCCAGTGTGATATACATAAGTGAACGATGTGTCTCAATGAAAAGTGCAACCCTAACACCTCAGGTCAAAGGACGAATGGTACACTAGTACGACTGTATGACATATTATTGACTGTAGATAATCACCCATGTGATTCGTCACATTTGGTCAAATTTAGTAACACATTCTCCATTGTATTACTCATGTTTATGCTCTTATGACATGAGATTCATTACCTAACTATTAGCATCAAATACAAATCCTTGGCAGCATTAAACATGCCAGTTATGCAATTTCATACTCCTATATGACAATACCTTAACTGAAAACTGATTCAGATGCATTTAAATCAGACTCTGTACTTATATCTACAATAACTCCTTGTAGATAGAGTGTTGACGTCATAATACATCACGGATCTCATTCTGCATTTTATGTACAATATTTATATATATATATATATATACGCAACTGAATATGAAAAATGATATAAATGTCATTTTATTAATCGTAAACTAATTAACAATTAATTATAAAGTTATATATATATATATACATACATAAGGATGATATCCTTAAACCGTATGACACGATTGGTTTTAGGGCATATCTCCAACAATCAGAGTAATTGGTTCTTAGTTAAATTTGTTGATGAATATATATATATATATATATAAAGTGTTCATTGATATTGATTATACTTATGTTGAGATGAAATTGGTTTGATGGTTCGGTTGGTGTATGAATATATGGGAGTGTTCACATGTTTTTACTTTAATTGAGTTGCATGGTTGATTTTAGAATTGTAAATCATTTACAAATTTGAAATTTATATGATGCATGATGAAAATGAGCTAATTGTGTCAAAATTTTGATGAAACTCTTACAAACAAAATCGAGTCCTTGATTGAGTATTTAATTATTAAATACTCAATTGAGTGAATGTTTAACGATATTCATGCAATTTTGGAACACATAATAATATATTCAAGTGTTGGATACGTCATGGAATAAACCAATAATTTCATAAAGTTTTTCAATTATTGAATACTTTATGGAAAAATGAAATAATGGTTATTTCATTAAATTGTTGTTATGTATATGTAATAGCCTAAATTTTTCCATGAAAATTTACCCAAAACGATAGCGACTTGAATGAAAGGTTTTCAAAGTTCAAAAGGCCAAGATATTAATTTCTAACAAAATGTGGAAAGAAATATAAAGTCGTTATAAATGTGGAGTAAAGATACAAAAATAAAAAATAAAAATTTATGTTAAATGTAACCCAATTGTAAGCCTTAGGCCCATTTATATTATATTAAAATCCAAGCCCAATTGTAAGCCCAAGCCCATTTACATTAAATTAAAACCTAAGCCCATTTCTACATTCTTCTACATACTCTTTTGTTTAAGGAAAATCAAAGCAAGAGAGGGAGGGGAAGCAAATAGAAAACATGAAAGAGGGAAGACGATAAGAAAGAGGGTAGAAGAGAAGAAGGAGAAATTGCCAGCCATGAGAGGAAGACATAAAACAAGATGAGAGGAGAATATGTGAAGATGGCAAGAGAATGGGGAAAAAGGAATACAACAAGGAAAGGAAAAACATAGAGTGAGAAAGAGGAAAAATGGCCAAAAAATGAGGATGTAGCTTTTGGTCTTAGACGGGAATTCAAGTTTCTTTTTGGTCTTGGAAGAGAAAACATAAGAGAAGGGAAGGAAGCCAAGATGGGAAGAAAATAGAGGAGATGAAGAACACGGGAAAAGCTACAAGAATGGATCTTTGCTGAATTATGGGGAGAAAAAGAAGAAGCATAGAGAAAGACAGAGAAAGGAAGTATGAATTTAGAAGGTTCAGAAACAGTGGGTGAAAAAGCTAGGAAGATTGGGGTAAGCCTAGTATCATTGCTTTTCTCTTATTAGTGAAATCGTTGACATATGTGGACGTAGCCTATGTGGTGAACCATGTGAAAATGAAAATTGCTTGTGTTTTATTAAGGCTTGTTTTTCTTTTCTTGGTGTTGTATCTTCCTATTGCACTCTTATTATTTTTGGTTCATTGCAACAAAATCTAAGAAGGAGTTTCGGTATGGTTTATTATTTGCCTATAAGGTATTTGATAAAATTCTTACATAAGTACAAAATAGGGTGTTAAATCATAACAACAATTGGTATAAGAGCATAGGTTAACTACAAGATTGGTTATGATGGCATTGTATAAAGAACTATGTGGGAGAGGATTTAGGATCAATAGTTATATTATAACATTTTGTTTAATGCATTGTGGAAACAAATGAAGGTGAAAAATAGGTAGAGGAGGTTTTGGAGGAAGAAATGGAAAATAGGCTTGTTCCAAATGAGATGTTATTTAACACAATTGTGAATGAATATTGTAGAATGGGCAACATGAATAAAGCTATTTTGCCTATATAGTAAATGGGAAATCATGGGTTGAACCAAATAGCATTATTTTCAATTCTTTGATTGACAAGTTTTATGAATTAAGAGAGATGGAGAAGGCCAAAGAATGGGTAAAGAAAATGGTATAGAGAGGTGTTTCCCCAACTGTTGAGATGAATAACACCCTGATTAATGACAGTAGGAAAATGGGCCTTTTTGATAAGTTTTTCTAGATTCTTGAAGAAATGGAAAATTTGGGATGAAGCCAAATGTTGTAAGCTATAGTTCTTTAATAAATTATTTATGAAAGGATGGTAAGCTTCTTGAAGATAAAACAACCCTCAGGGATATGAAAGGCAGAGGGGTTCTTTCTAATGCTTAAATATATAATATGCTCATAAATGGTGGCTAAGTTATAGAGTCGAAATTTTGTCGACAAGGCTAGTTTTCTGCTTGCTGAAATTTCTGACCTAGGTTCAGTATTTTGATTATAAATTGAATTATAGACCTCTAATTAATAAATCGTAAAATTTTAGGGAAACTAGACACAATTACGACTGACATAGTTAAAAATTAGAATTTTTCATGAAATGACGAGTCCCTAGTAAACGACAAAAATGCTAAGCAGCGTACAGAAAACCTAAATTGAAATAATGTTCCCAACATCGGTTTTTAGTGCCATAATATTTTACAAAAACTAGACACATAGGGGAACAATATATCCAAACAATTAGATCATTTAATGTAGAGATGAATTCCTAGTAAAGGTCAAAAGTCGGTTGTCCTATTTGACCTTACACACTATTTCGTGTCTACGCAACATATACTAAATTAGTTATAATTCGAACATAAGAATTAAGATTCATAAAGGGATATAAAAATTAGACATAATAAGGAATGACATGATTAAAAATTAGATTTTTTTTGTCAAGAAATGAATTTCCAAAAAAATTTGAATAACCTGCTACCTTGTCATAAAATGTGACTAGAGCAGTATCTGTTCATTTAAGTGTAAGTTGAACCATATGATTCCAAATAAGATGCCGTAAAAATCCATGTAAACTAGACTTATAAAGGACGAACAATAAAAATTCAATTTAAAATTCATTGCTGATTGATCCCAGCAAAAATGCGAAGTTGCCCATGTGCAGTAAAAAATTATCCAAAGAAATTAAAAAAAAAATGAATTTCAATCATTTAATTTGGGTAATTTCAGTCTAAGCTTTGTAGTATTCTAAAATGCTTTAATTTTATTGGAGTGTAGTGTTTATGCATAGTATATTTGTTCATATATGAATTTTAATGGGGATATGTATTTATAAATCGTCGATTGGACTACTGTCAATGGTACCGCAGCTGGATTGGTTAAGCTTATACCAGTGAGTGGATTTTTATGTATTTAATTCTCTTACACTATATTATAAAACTTATTATTTTATGCACTAAGAAATAATGTTATTGTTAGAAATATGAATGCTTTAAGAAGTAATAAAATAGTTTATACATGATTGACGAGAATTCCTTGTGAATTGATAGACGCATGAGTAATTTGATATGTTTTATGTGCGTCAATGTTCACTAGAAGTCAATATAAACTTCTTTAGAATTCATGGTTTAAGACTTAGATTTTTGGAAGCAAATTCTAATCCACAGGCATGGATTTTGTAAAGTTGTTTTGGATTATGATTTCGATACATGATGATGCATTTAGTTTAAAGCATGATTTTGGAAATTTTGAAATTTTCTAAAAGAGTTTTGCCCTACAGGGCCAGAGATTGCCTATGGGCCAGAGATGTATCTACGGGAACGATGATACATAACATCCTTAGATACTAGAGTTATAGATTTGGGGCTCTTACAATCCCCTATCTCAGAGATGTATTTCAGCTATCTGTAATATTGTGGGCTAGGATACTAGAGTATAGATTCAGGACTTCGTGACCTTCTATCTCAGAGATATATTTTGGCCGTCTATGATACTGCAGGCCAAGATATCAAAGATTTTGTTTTACAGATTCTAGATGACACAGTTTTTAAAATGGTTTTATTACAATAAATTATGTTTATGCATATATTTTTTCAAAATTAATTTTATCACAATAGAAAAGTTTAAGCATAATGTAGTTTCAGTCATATGACAATACCAGTATTAAAGTGATTTTATTACAATAGATTGTGAATATAATTTTAATTTTAAATTCTGAGATAAATTCATTACAGCAGAATTTAGTTTTTCTACTTTGTATATTTTATTACATTATGATATCCACTCACTGGGTCCTTAGTACTCACTCCCCCTCTCACATTTCTAGTTTTGCAGAATGAATACTTAGTTAGAAAGAGAGAAATGTTATAGTAGAGAGGAGAAACCTGCGGAGGCAAGGATACATGCTGCAGTCACTATAGCACATAAGACCAGTATGCATAGAATGTTATAATTAAAGCTAGGCATGTATTTCAATATAAATGGCGTGACACCAAATATTGTATAACATTAATGCATTCTTTTTATGTTTCATAGTTGGGCTTACTGCTTTTTTGCAATACATGTATAGTCTATTATATTATAATGTATTTATAAGAGTTATACATGCACTCAGATAGACAGAGATAGAGACTCAAGGTGACGGGGGATTCCTTCACCTGCTAGTAGTATCTTCAGATTTAAGGATGTTACAGTATAATTTGAATTGAATATCATGTTAATAATATGCAAAATAAAAATTGGATTGTATGATCAAATGTCTAACTCGTGATATTATATTGATACATGTGATGTATGTTAAAATTGATGAGACAATTAAAAATAAAATCCCTCTCATTATTAAAATATTAAGTTATAAAAGTAAGACATTAAGAATGACTTACAAAACCTTCCGTCATTTATGTGCCGATTTAATTCATTTACTTAGTGTCTGTTTGTTATGTCACACAAGGCTTGCACTTTATTTAGATTTCATGAGTAGGCACATTAAACATGTGAAGTTGTGATTGAAGCGTAATTATCTAGCTTTATTGTGTCATACAAGGGTTAGATAATGAAACTAAATTCACAAAGAAATGGTGGGTATAACTTAATTAGAATAATATGTTTGTTGTGTCACACAAGGTTATATTTGTTTTAAAGGCCGAATTCAATTAAAAATTACATGAGTTGCAATTAGTAAGAGTTACCTACCTAATTAAGAAACACGTGATTTGTTGTGTCACACAAAGTCACTTTGTTTATATTAATAATATTTGTTATATTTTGTTGTAATGTAATGTAAATCA
Organism: Cedrela odorata; assembly: GCA_035584115.1. Lineage (NCBI taxonomy): Eukaryota > Viridiplantae > Streptophyta > Magnoliopsida > Sapindales > Meliaceae > Cedrela > Cedrela odorata. The sequence continues at coordinate 13,975 of JAXCLQ010070250.1, forward strand.
CAATGGCTGCTTTAACTAGTCTGCTTAAATGCATACTAGATGCGAATATGCTTACCGGTCCTAATTTCTTGGATTGGTTATGCAATTTGAGAATTGTTCTCACTTGCGAGCGTGTTGCCTATATTCTTGAGGAAGATATGCTCGCAAGTGTTGCGTATAAAGCATCTGAGTAAGAGAAAATTTTTTTTAAGAAATGGAAGAAGGATGAGGCTATAGCGAAGTGTTATATGTTAGCTAGTGTTGTAACGACCGCCCCTCTGAAAGGCGGGCCCTACCTTACGAGAGGCGCCGCGAGATGGTTAGACTACTACATGCTCA
>JAXCLQ010070261.1:0-14291 GCA_035584115.1 Cedrela odorata
AAACCATGGTAACATGAAAGCAACATTGGTTGGGGGTGGGGAGGTCAGGGAGCTTATGCACACTGTCATGGTGGGATAGTGACTCTACATTTACTGAACTGAAATGTATAAACGAAAGTACCTCTTTGGAACCAAAGGCATTGGCTCCTCAACCACAGGAACAATAAAAGAGCTACCCGCATCTTCTTCAGATGAAGTATGCTTTTCTCCTGCAACTACACGTTAAGATGGGAGGCATGATTAAATTATCACTTCCCACAAATAGAAACGGAGGAAATATACATAGGTGTTACTTAAAAGGGCCGAGTCGTGTTCCCCAAGCAAGATCATCTTTTGACCAAAAATAAAAAATTACAATAATAATAACTTACAACATCCTTCCTAAGCAGAGATTCGGACAATGACCTGTATAATAAAACCAAAACCATTTATTGCAATAAGTTATGTAGAGGAGTAAAACCTGGCAATGTTTTTATATAGTGGTTTGTTTAATACAATATTTGAGGGAAAGAAGGCTGTGCTACTTACCCTTTTTTTTTTTTAAAGAACTTGGACTCCTTTGACCACTTTCTTTAAGACCTGCATTGAATCATTTGGTCGGGATCTATAATTTAAAAAATAGAAAAAATATATAATCTAATAATTACAATATTCTGCTCAAGAGTGGTCAAGACAAAACGGAAAGCAATTCGGGATAATGTCATGCAGAAATAAAATACGAATCCAAAGTTATCATGTCATCTCCTCTCCCACACACTACTAATTTTTTGGACAAAATAATTGAGGCTCTACCCGATGGAAGTTCATTTTCTTAGAGCATTTACACACAGCAAACTTTTTTATCCAAAAATAGAATATACACGCCAATGCGAATAAAGTAAAAAGTCACAACAGATGCCAATATCCTGCTAATACCCAACAAACTATAAAAGACAAAAATGAAAACTTATAATAAAAATCGTTCATGATTAATTTATGGGACAAGTTTGAAAATATTATTATTTGATTATATTTACGATTTTGACTAACCTTAATTTAATCTTATTAAATAATTTAATTTTATGTAATTTAAACATTTTTATTTGTGACAAACTAAATTCTAAAATCTTAAACTCTAAATTCTAAAATCTTAAACCCTAAATTCTAAAATCTTAAACTCTAAAATCCTAAACTCTAATTGCAGTAGCCATACAATAATATATATATATATATATTTTATCTTTTAGTATTTTTTTTTAAATTTAAAATTTTAATTTTTTTAAATTTACATGATAAATAATAATTGATAAAATTAAATTTATAATTTAAAAAATAAAAAATTAATTTCATCACTTATTATTTATATATAAATTTTAAAAAAGAAATAAATTTAAAAATTATATTTTTATATAACCATTAATAAAAAACTACGGTAACCCATATACAATATCGTGCTACAATATTTTGTGTCCTTCAAAATTATAGCTACAGTAACTCATCTACAGTATGCTACACAGTTTGAGCCACGATACACTTACTATCGTACCCTAGCACACACTAAAATATAATTTTTTTTTTCCTTTTAGTGTATTTTTAAAATTTAAAATTTAATTTTTTTTATTTTTTATTTTTTAAAATTTAAAATTCTTTTAGTTTATTTTAAAAAATTTATATATATATATATATATATTTTATTTTTTTAAGTCTAAAAAAGAAATTGTAAACTTAAAAAAATAAAAAAAATCAAAATTTTAAAAATACCCTAAAAGAAATTTAAATTAAATTAATAAATTAAAAAAATAAAAAAAATTTAAAATTTAAAATTTAAATTTTAAAAATACACTAAAAGACAAAAATTCACTCGGGTACTGTGTATGAACATAGACTTATTGTAACGCCCCGACCCTATAACTAGTTATTGCTGGCTCCCCGTCGACCTAAGCATGGATTACTGAGTTACTGCATTACACCCTAGTGTCCCTCACGAGCCTATTGAGCAGGAATTTGTCTTCGGCCCTTTGAGGTCACCCGCCTTGGCTATCGAGTAATTGTTCATTCCCTTGAGAGAAATTCGCCTTCCCTATGACTTGAAATTGAGACCTTCACTTTAAAGAGAATTCCTAATGAGTGTGGTACCAATTCTTTTAGTACTAGAATTGTAGCATTCTGAACCTAGGGTCCACCCCTAACAATCGTCACAAACTCTCATGATACACTTTATACACCAAGAATATATCAAGAGAACCTGTAAGACTTTTTCTGTCAATTTCCAAAACTTGAAAATAGTTTGCAAACAGAATTTCTCATCCATGAGATCATCATCAAAGAATTGATCATTCATGATCAATTTATCTACAACAATTATCAAATAATAAAACAACATTATGAAAATTATTTTTTCATTAAGGTTGAACAAACATAATAATTAAATAAATATTTAATTTACAAATACTTTACAAAATTCAAATACATTTATTTAGTGGGATAATTTACAAATGTGAGTCATTAAGAAAACCTACCCTGAGCATTTAATGCTCTCTACTGTTACCACAAGTCTGGCAAGAACTAATGAGTCTAACTTAAAAGTTATAATTGTGAAGAGTGAGTAAATAAAGTACATACATATATACATACATGCACACGTATTTTTAAATTCATGATATTGATAGTTCTTTTCATTATAATTCAAAAGTGTATATATATATATATATATATACATGTTCATTTAAAACAAATAACTATAAAATAATTCAAAGGTTTGCATTTAGTATAAACAATTAAATCGGACTGACCATACTTTATCGACCACTACATTGGCCGAAGCAATATCAAAACCATCAGTGAGTTTTTCATGCATAAAACTATATGTGATGCATTCTTATAAAACGTAAACTATTTCTCATATTTTATAAAATCAATTATTTTTTGTAAAGCATGCATTTTATAAAAATAACTGTCTGTGTCACTAATGTTGGCCCCGAGTAGTCATTTGGTGATAGAGTGACTGTTCTCGAAATTCTTCATATCTAAGATAGCTCTATCAAGCTACAAGGACTTTCTATATGGTATCTATAAATTCGCGCATCCGTGCCTAGCATACAGTGGGCTTGCTATGGCATTTCCTCACCAGCCCCACTACGACCCATTCATCTATACGGCCTCTTATAGGTCTGTCTATAGGTTATTTCCTTGTATATGTTAAACTATGTTATCTGAACAGAAGGGTAGAATAGTCAATTTATGATATTTATGTTGCACATGTATATGTGTGGTTAATTGATACACGATTGAGGCTTAGGTGACTTATGCTAACTCATGGCATAATGATTTAAATAAATTAATTTTGGCTTAAAATTTCGAGTTCCTTGAAAAGATTGAATGAGTATTGGCGGTTCTGAACCCACGAAAACATGGAATAAGTTGATCGGGTGAGAAAACAGTCGTCTGAAAGAATGGAAAACAAAGAAAAGAGGAATTGGTTGACTGAATAAGGAAACGATCGACCGATAATGAATGTTTTGAGAAAAGTAGGGAAACGGTTGACCGACAGAAGCTAGGTCAAGGCACTAATGAGCAACCGGTCGATCGGTTTGCTGCAAAAATCGTTTTTTTTTGGAAATTTCAAGGATTTTAAGGGTATTTTGGTCTTTTTGCCTATTTTCTATATAAACATCCCACCCCCAATAGTTCTCATTTGCTCCTCGCTCTAAAATACCAAATTTTCTCCTCTTTCTCTTTAAAAACCCTTACTCTATCTCCTTTCAATTTTTCTTCAATTTCTCATATTTCTTCAAAAATTTCCACTACCAAATGAACCCTCATGGTCTTCTCTTCAATTTGGAACTCAATTTAAATTAAAAAGGGCCAGATTGATGTTGACAAAATTTAGGTTTCGAATACAATTTGGGATTTTTGTGTTTAAACGACAAATTAAAGTTTCTACGAGTTAACGGTATGCTTGTTAAACCATAATAAATTGGATTTTAATATTTTAGGAGTAATCGAAATCTGGGGCTTACTATTTATATAAAAATTTACATTTAATTTCGTATAAGAAACGTAGAATTGTATTGTATGGTATGGTGATAATTGAGTTCGTAGGGGTATTTTACTAGAAATCTATGTGTTGGTTATCGACTATTAATGAATTTTAGCATTTGAACAAATGTTGGAAATTAGTTTGGTAATGCGAAATTCGAAATGATAATGGCCATAAAATTTTAATTTGCTGGAAATTGGATAAATGACCCCCTAGATTAGCCTCGTGAAGCGTCGTGTGTTAACTAAGAACACTTAGTCATATTTTCCACAAACATTTCATTTAAATGCATTAAAGTATAGTCGTTTGGGGATGTGGAATTTATTTAAAATATGTATGTGATATTAGGTTCAGAAAACCGGTAAGAAGGGCCAACTGAGTATGAGGACAAGTAGTGGGAGTGGTTACCCTTCCCTATGTTATAAGTAAATTTATACATACACAATAATATAAATAGAATGCATGTGATATAATTATATACACTTTTGTGCCAACCAAGTGTTTTGAAATGTTAAAATGAAACTTGAGATGAATGATTTTCATGTACTGAATATTAATATTAAGAAACATTTATAATTGGTCTGTGGTTTGAAATTATTGATATATATGTTGAACGGCCGGGGAAGCCTGATTTGTTTATGTGATGTGAAAACATTGATTAAAAATGAATTATTTTAAATTGTGCATGTATATTGGTTATAAGGCCATTAAGGCCAAATATTGTGGTATAGCCTTTGGGCTTGTTTGTTACTATATACAAGGACCTATGGATGGACCTATGAGAGGCCACATAGGTGAATAGAGCCGTAGTGAAGCTGTATAAAGGGGAAAAGCCATGGTAAGCCCACTGTGTGTCATGTACATACAATGCTGTTATAGAGACCCTATGAAAAGTCCTGGTGGCTTGATATGAATCTCATGGAATTGACAAATATGACGAGGGTAGTCACTTTATCACTAAGTAACTACTCAGGGTTAACATCAGTGAAACGGGCGGTTAACATCATATAAGAAAGAGTTTTCTGCTTTATAAAAATGTATTGCATATGGTTTTTATGCATAAAAAGACTCACTGATGGTTTTTCATTATTACCTCGACCAAGGTAGCTGTTAGAAAAGTATAGCCAGTCCGGATTGGTTGTTTTTAAACATAAGCAAACTCTTAAATTATATAATGATTGTTGAAGTTGAACGGACATGTATATATGTATTTTGAGCATATATTGAATAATAATCCCAATATCATAATTTGAAACTGCGTGTGTATGTATGTATATATGTATGTATGTATTTACTCACCGAGTATAGTTGTATACTCACTCCTTATAATTTCAGCTTTCAGGTTAAAAACGTTAGTGCTTGCTGAACATGTGATAGCAATAAAGAGCTTACAACGCTCTTGGTAGGTTTTTCGACTTTTGACTCACATTTGTAACTTGAGTCCATTGGATATGTATTTTTGGGATAATTGGATATGTATTTCTTGGGGATAACTGTAAAGTATTGTAACTAAAAGTTTATGTAAGAAACTATTATTTTGTTCAACCCATATATAAATAATTTTTCAAAAATTGATATTTATATTAATCGATTATGTTGTGGATGAATTGATCACAAAGATCAATTCTTTGTTGTTAGTGATCCCATGGATGTGAATTTTGTACATAAACTGTTTTCAGAATTTTAAGATTTACAAGTAAGCCTTACAGACTCTTTTGATATATTCTGGGCATAGAGGATGTATTAGAAGGGTCTATGGCGATTGTCACAGGTAGATTCCAGGGTTGGGGCGTGATAGTATATATAGTTAATAAATTGGCCCACTAGCTATACAATAATATCTAGCCTTACTGGCTTCATCACCAATATACATGCATAAAAACAAACTAATTTAAATCAATGATTTCAACTTATAAAAACAAATCAGGCCTCCTCAGCCATTTCAGTATGTGTACTTATCATAAATTTATAACAATAGACCACATTTAAACATTTTCCAATATTAATAATAAGCGCATGGAATCATATTCATTTCAAGTTCTAGTTTAACAGTAAAATCATTTGTTTAACACACAAGTGTATATATAAATATAACACGCAAATATTTACATAATCATGTATGTATAAATTTACTTAGAATAAGGGAAGGGTAACCATTCCCACTAATTATTCTTGTGCCCACTCAGTCCTTCTCTTGGGTTCTCAGAACCTAATATCACATATGCATATATTTATAAATTCCAAGATTTAAATAATTAAACTTAAATGCATTAAATGCAATTACTCGTGAGAAACATGAATAATTTCCTTTAGTTGACACTTGACACATATCTCGAGGCTTAACTAACGAAGCTATTTATCCGATTTCCATCAATGAAATTCTATGGTAATGAGTATTCCTAACTCATATTTTCGTTTAAAACAAAATATATACATTCCGATTTATATCCAACACATATACAATCACCATATACTTCCAATTAACCCAAATTAACACAAATTTACATTTCTTATGTGAAATCAAAATAAATCTCGGGTGAACAGTAAACCCTAAGATTTCAACTTGTATCAAATCTTGAAATTTAGCTTATAACGATTTAAATAACCTACCTGGAACTTGTAAAAGTCCTTAGATCATCGATTAAACGAGAAAATCCCTAAATTTCTTGAAACCCTAGTTTTCCTTTCTTGCTTTCTCTTACTGTTTTTGAGCTAATATCGGTACCAATTTATAGAGGAGAGGTAGGTTAATCACTTGGCAACATATATTTGTAAGAAAATGTAGTGGATTTGATAAGATCTTGAGAGATTAAAGGAGATAGAGAGAGGAGAGTGTTTTTAGAGAAAAAAGAGAGAAAAAAGACGAATGAAGAAACATTAGGGATCTCCCTCTTAGGTATTTATAGAAATAGACAAAAAGACTAAATTACCTATCGAATTTTACCCAGATTTGTGTCATATATCGATATCTTTAAATTGAGTATGAATACTTTTTGGTTAGGTATCGATACCTTTGGTCTGGGTATCGATCCGTTCATAAAAATTGAATTATGGAATTTTCTTCAATCTTGAGTATCAATACATTTGCCTTCATATATCGATTCATTTTTGAAGTATCAATATTTTTGATGAAGCTATCGATCTGGTTTAACTTGTAATTAATTTTGAACTCATTGACTTGCAATGTATCAATACCTTTGATGAAGGTATCGATCTGGTCTATTTTGTAATAGTTTTCAAACTCTATGTTTTTAAAATATCGATACTTTTCTTCATAAGTATCGATCTGTTCATCAAGTATCGACCTGTATTCCTTAAGTATCGATACTTTGGTATATGTATCAATACTTCCATTCTATGTATCGATCTCTTTGGTTCAAACTTGCGACTCTCACAAAATTTTAAGCTAAAACCAATTATATTTTTCTTCCTAGAGGCTTCGCCCCGTCAATCCTTGCAAAGGTGCTGTCCCTTGACCATACTTACTAACTGGCTAGCGAGATCGCTGAATGTATAAGCATAGGGCAATATTCTGAACCCCAATATATATTAAATCTAAATTACTCAATTCACTCATTATATTTATATCATTAAACTAACTTAAATTCACCTAAGGCTTGTTAATGTGTTAACTAATCATGAACAATGCATGTGTGAAAATGAAAGTCATGAAATAATTATTTTACCCTTATGTGAAAAGAATAGGGTTTACACCTGTGCTTGTGCTGCACAGTACCCGAGCGCACACTAAAAGATAATTTTTTTTAGTGTATTTTTAAAATTTAAAATTTAAAAGTTTTTTTTTATTGTTTAAACTTCTTTATTAATAAATAATTTTTTTATTTATTAAATATATATAATAAGTAATAATGGTAAAATTAATTTTAATTTTTATAAAATTTACTATAATAAAATTGTAAACTTAAAAAAATTAAAAAAAATTAAAAATTAAAATACACTAAAAGATAAATTTAAGTGATATAATTAAATTTATTTACAATAAAATTTATTATAATAAAATTTACATAAAATTTTAAATTATTATTATATTTTTATAAATCATAATTAAAAAAATTATTTATTATATAAATTTTATTAAATAAAGAATTCAACAATTCAAAAAATTGAAAAGGACAAAAAAAATTGTAAAAAATTTATATAATATTATAAATTTTAAAATATAAAAAATTAATTTAATCACTTATTATTTATTATGTATATTTAAAAAAATAAAAAAATTAATTTATTATGTAAATTTTAAAAGATAAAGAAGTTAAAAATTATAACAAAAAATTTGATACTTGAAACATGGTATGTAAAATGTGAAATATAAAGTGTAAAATTTAAAACGTTTAATATAAAAGTCGAAAAAACAATGAATAGAATAATATATTTAATGTATTGTAATCAATTCTAATAATATTTATAGAATAATAATTTACTATATTAAAATACTTATAAATTTTAATACCAACTTTTATTTATTCTTCATGTACAAACACAAATTATAAAAATTCCTTTTGATTTCTAGCTTTTAAGAAAAGAGGCTAAATTAACTATGTAGCTCATCGAGGACATTATGTGCTTGACTTCAGTTTGACTAAATGTGAAATTAAAAGTTATATTTACGGATTAATTTAATTGATACAATTCTATACGGTCATAACATAAAATAGTTTGTGGGAAATTTAGTTAACATTAAAATTCGAAAAAAATATTTATACATTATATAAAATCTTATAAATATTAAAATACATGTGTATTCTTCATTCAAAACGTTATTTTATTTTATTTTTCTGCTATTCCAAATCAAATTAAGAAAGCTAATCACGTCACTCTTTTAAGTCAATGGTACGAAGGTGTTTTTTTCTAGTGCTGTCTAATGGATCGAGTATAAATGAGTTATTGTGCATGAAATTTTTAAATCTTATGAAAGGTAAATTTGAAATGAGTATGATGGGAGAGTTAAATTTCTTTTTAGAACTTCAAATTAAACAAACAAATGATGAAATTTATATATCTTAATCAAAATTCATTAAAGAGATTTTGAAAAAATTTAATACGATAGAGGGTAAGTCCATTCAAACTCTTATGAGCACTTCCACCTCTTTAGATAAAGATGAAATAGGAAAGAATGTAGATAAAAAATTATATAGAAGTATGATAGGTTCATTACTTTATTTAACCGCCCATAAACCCGACATTCCTTATGAAGTTTGTGTATGTGTTAGATTTCAGTCCAATCCCAAAGAATCGCACCTTGTAGCGGCAAAACAAATATTTAGATATTTAAGAGCCACGCCAAACTTAGAATTGTTTTATCCAAAGAATGGTGAGTGTAATTTAAAGAGGTATTCAGATGCCGATTACGGAGGATGCAAAGTGGATAGAAAAAGCACAAATGGTATGTGTTATTATCTAGGAAATGCACTAGTGTCTTGGTTTAGCAAGAAACAAAGTATAGTTGTATTATCAACTACTGAAGCAAAATATATTTTAGTAGGTAGTTGTTGTGCTCAACTTTTATGGATTAAGTACCAATTGCTAGACTATGGATTAGAACTTAATCAAATCTCCATTTTATGTGATAACACAAATGCCATAAATCTGACTAAGAATCCTGTGCATCACTCAACAACCAAGAACATAGAAATTCGACATCACTTTATTAGAGATCATGTTAATAAATGAAATGTTTGTCTAGAATATGTCAATATAAATCTTCAATTAGCTGACATCTTCACTAAGCCACTTGATAGGGATCGCTTCTGTGCAATTAGAAATGAGTTAGGTATGATGGAAATTGATTGATTGATGTTCGAACTTGTTTATGCTTGATTTCGGTTAATTTTTTGATTTTGAGTGCAAAAGCTTCAATACATAATTCTACATGTATCGATACCAAAGGATCGATATATTCTTGAAGATATATCGATACCTTTAAAAAATTTAGACTCAATATCGATAGAATTGGCATCATGTATCGATACTAGGCCAGAGCTCCAACATGTACCAATATTCTACACATATGTATCGATACACCAGATTGTAATGAATACATTATAAATGCATATTTTTTGAGTTAAGCAAAAAATTCAAAATTTGCAAAATTAACCATTAAAAATTTGGTGCATGGCTGACATATGTCATCATGCCACAATGTATTGATATCTCGATAAAATGTATCGATACTTTACTACTTTTCATTAAAAATGTCAATAACTCTTGAAGTCAAATCGATTCATTTTACCAGATCTAAAAATAAATTGATAAGTATTTTAAGTATATCGATACCTTTACGCGATTTCATATCTAAATAGGGCAAAACCCAAAAAGTTTCACACTCATTCTAAACCCTAGCCTTTTGAAATAAAAATTTTAACTCTAAATCTCTCAAACTCTCTTAGAACAAATTCGAAGATGCCTAAGGTAAAGAATCCAGAAATTGGACAAAGAGAGAAACTTATAATGATTGAGCTTTCATCCTTCAACCTAGATTTCCAGAATTGAGAGGTAGAGGATTGATACCTCTCTCTCTTCCTCAACCGAAATGTAAGTCTTGGCCGAGTTCTTGACTTTAAACTTTTACTCTCCATCAAATTTTCATATCTTAAAACCTTTGAAGATTTCGAATGGATTGACTACCTCAGCCAATGGGAAAAATGTTTTGACTGCCTTGTCAAAATGTTTTATTCAAATCTGGATGCCAAGGACTCTCACATAGGGGGGAAGCAAGAATGACAGAATTCATAAGCATCGTATGAGGACATTCCATCGAAGTGAATGCTGGTGTTCTGTTTTGTATAACTCATGTATTAGAAAAGGGGCATCTCTTATCCAGCCAGTGCATTTCAACCCCTCGAAGTGTGCAAAGTAATTTTCAAAGATCCGAACATGACGGATGTGGATAACAAGCCAGTTTATTTGGGCATTCACAAGCATATTCTTCACATGATCGTCTCCTACAATCTCAAAGGCCGTTCTGAACGCTACTCGGAGATGACATACGAGGACATGTGATGAATGCATAGTATTTTGGAGGGAAAGCCATCTGATTTGATTTCATGGATTTAAAATGCAATAGTGAGGACAACCATGTCAAAAGCCAGCCACCTTTACTATGGATATGTGATTTTCACCATCGTTCGCAAGAGTCCGTTCTAGATCCATGCTGAGACAGACACTATCGAGTCCCCAGCTGCTGCTATATTATCGGAGACCACACTCCTTCGACATATGCATTATTAGCAAAGAGTGGACGGGGAATGGATGCTTTAGGCTCGTTATAAACACATGCACATTAGCGGTTAAGACGAGTTACAGGAGCAACCAACCATTGAACCTGTACTTCGATCAGCAGACAATTTATTGACACCAATAAATGTGCCTAAGACCACAGCTTTGACAGCTCCAGACTCACAATCACTTCCATCGACTGCACTATTGTCCATCTTAGAGGACATAAGAGCCAAGATGACAAAAATGGAAGAACAGGTGGACACTAAGACGACCAACTTCAATGAGTGGCTTACAGGGCTTGAATCCTTGGTCACATCCAAATGCACAAGATCGAAGAGCACCTTGGTTGGACTGATTAGGGCATTACACAGCTTGGGTAGTTTGGACTTCAGTTTCAGAGCGAAACCAGGCGATTCATGCAAAGTTTAGCCAGAGCCTCCATACTAACACCACAATATCGTGACCCTTCAGCCTTTACCTCCGGACCTCGACCTCCTCCCCATGCCTCACAACCAAGCTCTTCCCGTTCTGTCCAATTAGACGTTGATAGTGATAGTTTGGACGATATTTTGCTAGGTTGTTTGTAATTATTTTTAGGCTATGTTTTTATCTATCTAATGTTAGTGTTTTGTGATTTTGTAAACTTATATTGTCTTATTGATGAAATGAGAACTAAAATTTCTATAACTTATTTGTGGTTTTTAATTATTTGTGATTTTGACTATTGTTTGACTATTTGTGTCTTTTAATTTTCTTCTTTGATTGTTGACAAAAAGGGGGAGAAGTGAACTTAAACTTTTGAATTGAAATCGAAAGTGAAATCATAATAAACAGAGGGAGAAATAAAGGAATAAAGGGGAGAGAAATGTATTTTTAATTGTAACAAAAAGGAGGAGTAAAATTGTAAAACTCACTTATTTTGTCATCATAAAAAAAAGGGGAGATTGGTACTATTACGTTAATAATTGAAATATGAAATTGATGCTTTCATAATATGTAATTGTGTGTTTTCGATGATGACTGAATTTATTGTAATGTTAAGTAAAATCATGATGATAAACTAAATTTAAGCATGTTGAGAATCAAGAAAAACTGCTTGTAATTGTGCTTATGATTAAACTAAACATACTTTTTGAAAATGTGTCTTTAGCTTCACAAGATCAATACTTGGACCCAAAGGATCGACACCTCTACAAAAAAGATCGATATACTGCAAGTCAGTTGCTTCAAATGGAATAAACAAGTAAAACGGATTGGTACCCTTATCATTCAAATCGATACATCTTAAGAAGGTTGATACAAGGAAGTGAATAGATCGATATACGCAAAGACAGAAGCTTAAGAGGAAATCATTAAGTCAAACGGATCGATAACCCAGCATAGAAGATCGATACGTTCAGAGAAGATCGACACTCAGAGTTCAAGGAGATCGATACATGACAATTCCAGAGAGTTGCAAAATAATTACGGAGCAAACCAGATCGACACCTGAGTTCAAGAAGATCGATACATGACAATTTCAAAGAGTTGTAAAATAATTACAGAGTAGACCAAATCGATATTAAGATAGAGAAGATCGATATGCTTCAGTTTTAGAGAGTTAAAAATTAATTATGAAGTGAAGCAGGTTGATATGTAAAGGTAAACGGATTGATACTCGGGACTCAGATTCAATTTTCGCACAAATGGATCGATACATTGCAAAAGGGATCAATACTTTCTGCCGATTTAAAGCTCAACTGTAACTTCTACAGCATTTATGGGGGATATTAAATACACCAAATCAAGTCTTTGGATAAAGGTCTTCACAAAGGGAATGAACATAAATAGAAGACAAGAAGACAGAGAGAAAAAATAGAGCTTATAGTGATTACTGCTAAAAATTCTTAAAACATTCTCAAGTTAAATAGTATTTCACTTTCTTCTACAACAAATCTTTATTTCTTTCAGTGAGAGAAAAAAATAGTACAAAGTTATTGATACATTTACTCTATTAAGAGAGTTATTAAACAAGAATTTTTATTCTAAATTGTATTGGGTTTATCTTTACTTGAATTAAACAATGATAGAAGTGAGTTTCTCTCTACTTGGCAAAAAAGAAGTGAAGGTTGCCCTTCACCTTAAAAGGAGTTATATTGGGTTTCACTTGACTCGTATAAACAAGATGATATTAGAATTTCGGTGGTGAGTCAAAGTCTAGAGAGTAGATGTAGGCAGACATTGTCAAAACCAATATAAATCAGTGTTTGCTTTCTCACTTAACTGTTTTATTTAATTCATTGTATTACATACATTTTTATCTTTAAATTTTTAAATAACTTAATTTACCCACTTCTTGAGTGTTGCCAATTGGGCCATCATATTCTTCATTTAAAATATTATTTTATTTTATTTTTTCTGCTATTCCAAATCAAATTTGGAAAGTTAATCATGTCACTCTTTTAAGTTTATGGTACGAAGGTACTTTTTTCTAGTGCTATTTAATGGGCTGGGTTGGCCCGTGAACTCGAGTCGGGCAGGTTCAAATTATTTGGAACCGGAGATCAGCCCGTAACGTGCTCGAAATAGTTCGGCCTCGTTATTGAGTTGAATCTGCAAGTTAAACCGGCTCAAACCGATGGGTAAAACTGCCGGTCTGGGCTAGTTCAACTCGTCGGTTTAAAGCATAAAAAAAAGCAAGGATTCCCTGCTTCAGTCTACAATTTCAGACTTTTAGTCTGAAAATTTCATACTGCAAAATTACAATTTCAGGCTTTCAACTTGCAAAAGTGGAAGAGTAACGTTGCAATTGTAACGTTGCAATTTGCAATATCTTAAACTGATTTTTAAAAAAAAATTTTCCCCTATAAATAATTATCCATTTTTTTTTTCAAATTATTTCTTTCATTTACTTAATCTCTCTCAACTCAATTTCTCTCAACACAATTTTCTTTTATCTCAACACAATACTTATAGTCAATTAATTTTAGTGGAAACAAATTGTAAACACTGTAAATTTTGACAGTCTGAGGTTAGCAATTGTATTAGTATATTT
>JAXCLQ010070272.1:0-14289 GCA_035584115.1 Cedrela odorata
ATCAACCAAAGAACTATTTGATTAAATAATATTTAAATAATCAATAATGAATAAACTCATTTATTCATTAATATTTTGTTAAATATCTTATATATTTGTAAATCATATTTACATTATCTCATAAATTACTGAAATATGTCTTACGCATATGGGTACTAACGTGTCATTGTCAGAATATTTATTCTTTATAATAAAGAATTAAATTGTTATCCGATCAAAGTATTTGAATAATATCATTAACTAAATTAATGATTATTGTATAACAACAATTACCATTATTATCAAATAACCGAATAATGTATGTGATCTTCAGGGTTTATTGTGAACTAGACATGGATAGATACTAATTCTTTGGTATATCTTCGGTACAACTCTTTGTAACCAAAGTTTCTAATGATCATGAGTGATCTCTAGCAAGATGTCATGACCTTCAGACACAGATGAATGAATATATCGGATAAACCTATAGAGTTGTACATGCGTGTAGTCCTTCTGCTGTTAACTTATAATCGAGTATGGGTCATAATATTGTCGAACCTCTAACTCAATCATTGGATCAAAACCTCAATCATATATAGGATTCATAAATTCACAAAAATACTTTTCCGAACACACAAGCTTTGTGTTATGCCCCTGCCCTTGGGGTCCACAAGTGACAACCGCCACAGACCCTTAAGACACATTCGATATCCTCAAACATGCCTCTCAGGCCTGTAAGGCTACTTAAGTACCTATCCTTCCTGTATGTTTACATGCGTCTCAAAGCAATTTCCAAAAAAACTTATAAACACATTCACATAAACACGTCTCTCTGAGACAGTTTTCAAATCATTCCATAATGAAGATATATTAAATTTTAATGCACATGTAAAATACTTATCAAATTACATCATTCTTGTTCATAATTACAAACATAAATAGTTTTATAAAAGATACACAGTTAACTAATCTATCCTAATCTGTGAGTCGAGAATATCAACTGTACCTGAAGGCGTTACACCCTTTATTGATCACCACTACCTGTACAATACACTTTTTAATCTAGATCTCCTGAAAACTGAGAGGTGAGGGGGTGAGTATATGGGGATATACTCTGTGAGTGAATAAAAATACAATTTAATAAAACATTTATTAATACACATAAAATAATTCTATGTTGATAAAACATGGCCGGTTATACAAAATTACTAGGCTGGCTCCTCTTCCAGGTGGTCACCTTGACCATGGTAACTTCGAGACCGTTAGTGGGCTTTATGCACAGAAAACGATGCTCATTTATTAAAACAGTTCTTTAAGTATAAAAATATATGTCCAATTTATAAAATTGGCTCACCACTAATATTGGTCTCAAATAGTCATGTGGTAATGCTCATGATTGTCCTCGTCAATCTCACAGGTGGGTAACACTATATCATCACATTTACTCATATAACTGTCCCAACTGCAGCGCATTCATCTAGGCGGCCTCTTAAAGGTCCGTCCTTAGGCTACTATTCTGTAGCTATAGTCACATATACAATCTTGGTTCTCCCGGCCATATCACCAATACAAAGTCACAATATTCAATTTCAACATCATATCATTTATAAACATTTCACTTTCAACATAATTGCAAAACATGCATTTCTAATATTGAACTTGGACTTATAGCCATTCACATTTCAAATTAATAAACAGACCATTCATGTACATTTCAAATCAACAACAATAATTCTATTTCTTATTTTGTAAAACAAGAGGCGCCTAATATCACACATGTATAGTGTAAATGTCCCCTTTATTTGTTGGTTCAGGGCTAATTAATGAGCCCATGGCTGTAAGTTGGGGAGGCACCAATGGGGATTTGTTGTGTGCTCCTCCGTTCTTGGATTACAATAAAATGAGTGCTTGCATTGATTGTCCAATCTTGCTTGTCCTATGTGTTGTGATGCTTGGTTGTTCAATGCTTTTTTGTTTATTGCTTGCTTGTATGTTGCTTGCTTGCTTGTTGCGTATTCGCTTGAATTGTGTTGTTAGACGATCTTTGCTTGTTTCCAATTATTGTTCATTACTTACTTACTTTTGTTGACAACTCACCTACTTGTGCTTGCTGCGTGTAGAAACTTGTTTAGGCTGACTTACTAGTTCAACGTGATAGTGAGTGCCGCACAGATCCGAATTTCGCCTAAGAGAAGAGTCGGTTCGTGACAGTTGGTATCAAAGCACAAGGTTGAAGTAAAAATGTCTACAAAAGCTAACTTTTCGAAAGTAAACCGATTAGATGCTCTTGAGAAAAAATAGACAGAATTATAAGAATGTCAACGAGTATTGGATACACTCGAAGGAAAATGGACAGAGTTCAAGAATTTTCAAAGAGCCTTAGAGGTAGCGCGGAAGAGAGTGGGCTCACCCGATACCGAGGACTTGATAAGATTGCATGAGTCCTTGAGTGCTCAGGTAAGCGCACTCGAATCGAAAGCCGCTAGCTCTAGTACCGAAGCATCTGGTGGTGGCCATCTCGAAGAGTTGAAAAAATAACTTGCGGATGTGCAAGGAACTCTATCCGAGTTTGCAGTGAAGTGGGTATGCTGCAGGAACAACTGGAAGACACAAGGGCAAACCTCACTGCCCGTGCCCTTGTAACTCAGCCAGTAGTCACCCCGAGCCAAGAATATCAACTAATAAGGGTACTGGAATCAAAGCACTATGGAGGAACCCGAGATGCCGAAGAGCTCTAAAACTTGTTGTTTGATATCGAACAATAATTCTGAGCTGTAAGGGTAGATTCTGAAGAAGTAAAGGTGACCACAGCATCTATGTACTTGTCGGGGATGCCAAGTTGTGGTTGAGAATAAAGCATCAGGAAATTCAAGATGGATGTTGCACAATTGACAAATGGGAGGACTTGAAACGAGAATTGAAAAACAAATTTCTCTTAGAAAATATGGCATACCTTGCTCGGAAGTAACTATGTAGGTTGACCCAAATCAGGACAGTCTGCGAGTATGTGAAGAAGTTTGCAGGTTTAATGTAAGCTATTCGGTCTATGGATGAAGAAGGCTGATTGTTCTACTTCATGAAAGGCCTTCAGCCTTGGGCCCGAACTGAGCTTCAGCGACAAAGGGTGCAAGATCTCCCATCCATTGAACGGCTGTCAAATTACCCCCGTGATAACATCCAAGCAAAAAGGTCGTTTCCCATGTCGAGAGAAAACAATAATTAGAATAAAAAGCCCAGGAATTGGGGCCCTAACAAAGGTGGGGGTTCGACTAAGAGGTCAGAGTTGAACTTCCCAAAAAAGCCAGCATTTTTTATTAGTAGGGAAGCAAACAAACAGCCGTTTGGATTTTGGCTATGCAAAGGCCTGCACAGAGCATCAGAGTGCCCTAAGAATATTAGACTAAGTGCCATGAAAGCTGTGGAGCAACCACAAGAGGAAATTCAGGGTGATCAAGAAGTAGAAGAAACTAGTCACATGGTGGCTTTGAGAATGTTGAATGCCCTCAAAAAGCAGTCTGTGGACAAGAAGGCTGTGGAAACATGCCTTTTATACTTTGACGCCTTAATTAATGGGATTATGGCGAGGAGTGTTATGGTGGAGACAGGGGCCACTCATAACTTTATTTTCGCTTCAGAAGAGAAGCACCTTGGGCTGAAGCTCGAGGCCGATGTTGGCCGCGTGAAGGTGGTCAACTCGATAGCCTTACCCACGAGTGGGTTGGCGAAGCAAGTGTAGATGAAGATCGGTACTTGGGAAGGTCAGGTGGACCTTGTGGCCGTGCAGATGGATGACTTTGATATTGTCTTGGGAATGAACTTCTTGTTAGATAAGGGTGCAATCCCTGCTCCATCTGTCGGTGGTTTGTTAATCATGGGAAAAAGGCCCGCGATAATACCAGTCAAGCAGCCAACTGAGGCAAAGCTCTTATCCGCTTTTCAATTTAAGAAGGGGATTAAGATAGGAGAACCCTCTTTTATTGCCATTTCGACCTTAGAGGATGAGGGGGAAGGAGAGCCAACCCCATCAGAGATCACGGATGTATTGAGGAAATTTGCAGAAGTGATGCCAAAGCAATTGCCCAAGACCTTGCCACCAAAGAGAGCAATCGACCATCAAATCGAGTTAGTGTTCGGGGCAAAACCACCTTCACATGCCCCTTACAAAATGACCCTACCAGAACTAGCCGAACTCCACAAATAATTGGATGAATTGTTGGAGGCCGGCTTCATCGGACCTTCGAAAGCACCGTTTAAAGCCTCGGTATTGTTCCAGAAGAAGCAAGATGGGAGCCTACTGTTGTGTATCAACTATAGAGCTTTCAACAAGCTAATGGTCCGCAACACCTATCCCATTTCACTGATAGCAGATTTGTTTGATCAATTGAGTACGGCAAAGTTCTTCACAAAGCTAGACCTACAGTTGGGCTACCATTAGATGAGGATTGCTAAAGGGGATGAACCGAAGACCACGTGTGTCACCCGGTATAGATAGCATGAGTTTTTGGTAATGCCGTTCGGGTTAAGGAATGCTTCTGCAAGCTTTTGTACATTGATGAATGATGTGTTCCATGAATATTTAGACAAATTTGTAATGGTCTACTTTGATGATATTGTGGTCTACAGTAAAACTTTGGAAGAGCATAAATAGCACTTGGCTAAGGTATTTCAGAAGTTGAAGGATAACGAACTTTTCATAAAGAAAGAGAAATGTTCATTTGCATAGAAACGCATCAAATTCCTTAGCCATGTGATAGATCAAGGTTGCATATGGATGGATTTGAACAAGGTAAGGGCTATTCAAGAATGGAGGATGCAAACGAGCGTAAAAGAGTTACGATCCTTCCTTAAATTGGCTAACTATTATCGGTGATTCGTATAGATATATTCAAAGAAGGTTGCACCATTAACAGAGTTGTTGAAGAAAGTGCAACGTAGGATGGTCTGAAAAGTGTAGAGGAGCCTTCGACAGCTTGAAGAAAATGATGATAAAAGATCCGGTCCTTAGCCTTCTGAATGTAACCAAGCCATTTGAGGTGTAGACCGATGCATCTGATTTCGCCTTAGGGGAGTTTTATTGCGGAAGCGCCATCCAGTAGCTTATGAAAGTTGAAAGTTATTAGATCCAGAGCAAAGGTACACAGCCCAAGAAAAGGAACTCTTAGCTGTGTTATATTGTTTTTGGATATAGAGACATTACTTATTGGGGTCTAAGTTCGTGGTGAAGACGAACAATACCGCTGTGAGCCACTTTCTTACACAGCCGAAGTTGACCCCAAAGCAGGCCATATGGCAAGAGTTTTTGGCAGAATTTGACTTCCACTTCGAGCACAAAGCCGGGATCTTGAATAAAGTGGCGGATGCTCTAAGCAGTAAGTCAGAACTCGCTAGTTTGAGGAAGATGGCAACTATGTCAGCTACCACGATTTTGATACTATTTTGTGAGCGCATTAGAGAAAACTTAGAGAAGGATCCAACCTCTCGCAAGATTATGAAGTTGGTAAAAGAGGGGAAGACTTGCCAATTTAGGGTCGAAGATAGGCTCTTGTAGATAAAGGGCAGTCGCTTGTACGCTTCAAAAGCTGGAGATTTACGGAGAACTCTTTTGAAGGAATGTCACGACACTCTGTGGACGGGTCATCCGGGATGGCAGAGAACGTACTCTTTGTTAAAGTAAGGGTACTATTGACCACAGATGAGAAATGATGTAGCGAAGTATACCAAGACCTGCCTTATCTGCCAACAAGATAAGGTGTAGAAGTTAAAAACTCCAAGATTGTTAAAGCCGCTGAACGTGTTAAGCCGACTGTGGGAGAGTGTCTCGCTTGATTTCATCACCAACCTTCCGAAGATTTGAGGTGACTTAACTTATATTTTGGTGGTTGTTGACAGGTTTTCGAAGTATGCCACTTTTATACTAGCCTCAAAATATTGCGAAGCAGAGGAAATAGCAAGATTATTCTTCAAGCACGTGGTGAAGTATTGGCGAGTACCACAGCACATTGTGAGCGATTGAGACCCTAGATTTGTCAGAACATTATAGTCTAAATTGTTTAACCTTCTTGGGTTGCAGCTGAACATCTCTTCGAGTTATCATCCCCAAACTGATGGACAGACAGAGAGATTCAACAGAATGCTAGAAGAGTATTTGCGCTATTTTGTAAATGTCAACCAGAAGAATTAGGCGCAATTACTTGACGTAGCATAGTTCTGCTTCAATGCAAAAAAGAGCTCATTAACAAACCGAAGCCCATTTGAAGTAGTGACAGGACAGCAGCTACTTTTACCTCACACTATCACGGAGTATAATGGAAAGGTCCTTCAGGCTTTTAATTTCACCAAGGAATGGAGAACCAACACCGAAATAGCTTGAGCCTATCTAGAGAAAGTCGTCGCTAGGATAAAGAAGTGGGCAGACAAAAGTAGAAGATCGCTTGAGTTTAAGCCTGAAGATTTGATGCTGATTAGGTTGATTCTAAAACAAATTCGCTTCCGGGGGAGCCGAGATTGGAGACTAGTGCAGAAGTATAAAGGTCTACTTCTAGTCATTGCTAAGGTAGGGAAGGCCTCATACAAGGTCAAGACGCTAGCCTGAATGAAGATGTACCCGGTCTTCCATGTTAGTAGATTGAAGCCATACCACGGCGACAAGGAGGATTTTGCACGTAACCAACCTATAGGAAAGGAGACCAAAGAGCAGCCACGGAAACAAACTACCAAAGAAGTTGAAGAAATCCTGGCAGAGCGATGAGTGAAGAGTGGGGGAAGACTACATGGAGTTTCTCGTGAAGTGGAAGGGCCTTGAAGAAAAAGAAACCAGCTGGAAGAAAGTCGAAAAACTGGAGCTGTTTCAGCAGAAGATTGAAGACTTCAAAAAGACGCAATTGTCGAGGACGCCAATAGATTAGGTGGGGGAGGGTGTAAAGGCCCCCCTTATTTACTCGTGTAGGGCCAATTAATGAGCCCATGGCCACAAGTCGGGGAGGCACCAATGGAGATTTGTTGTTTACTCCTCTATCCTTGGATTATAATAAAATGAGTGCTTGCATTGATTATCTAATCTTGCTTGTCCTATGTGTTGTGATGCTTGGTTGTTCAATGCTTTTTTGCTCATTGCTTGCTAGTATGATGCTTACTTGCTTGTTGCTTATTTGCTTGAATTGTGTTGTTAAACAATCTTTGCTTGTTTCCAATTATTGTCCGTTACTTGCTTACTTTTATAGACAACTAATCTACTTATACTTGCTGCGTGCAGAAACTTGTTTATGCTGACTTACTAGTTCAACGTGATAGTGAATGTCGCACGGATCCAAATTTCGTTTAAAAGAAAAGTCGGTTCATGACACATAATCTTATTAATTTCAATATTCCAAATCATTATAACATGCACTAAATGTATTGTTCAAGTATAACATGTCCACAATTCCTTAGTTTGACACATATTGCATTATGAGGCTTTATTTACGAGGCCATATTTACGAGGCTATTTATCCGATTCCCAACAACAAAATTCTATTGCCATAACTATCCCAATTTTACGTACATTTTTGTCATAACACTTCAAGTATCATCACTTAATACCATTTAACATTTCATACGCGAACTCATTGAAATCCCTAAATTCTCATTTTCGTCTAAACAGACATACTTATTCCAAACAATATTCAATGCATGTATATAACATTATATACTTCTAATTAGCACAAATCAACACAATTCGACGTTTGCTAAGCAAAAATCAAATTAAATTCAAATGAATAGTAAACCCTAACATTTTAACATTTTCAAAACCTTAAAATCATGACTATAATGGGTTAATAGACTTACCGGTAACTCTGTAGAAACTGTTAAAAGCCTCGATTAGTTATTTAATCGAAAAAATTTCAAATTTGATTCGAAACCCATTTTTGTTCGTCATCGTTTTTTGCTTTTCTTAGCCCAAATGTGGTATCAATACGAAGAGAATACAATAAGGATTTATTTAGTGGTGAAAATTTTGAATTTAATCGGAAGAAAAATGAGAAATCGAAGAGAGAAGTGAGAAACGGTATTTAGAGAGAAAAATATAGGTTTTGGGTGTTTTGAGAGAGAAAAAAACATGAAACAAGTGAGGGGTGACTTGGGTTTACATAGACAAAGGGATGAAAAAACCAAAATGCCCTCAAAATCTTTGAAAAATTTCGAAAAAAAATCATATTTTTGCAATAAACAATATGCTACAATGCCATAAACAGTGTCGTTGAACACATTCACTACCGATGGACCGGTTTTTAAATTCAATTAACTGGATTGCTACAATACCCCCTACATAGCTACTATCGGTTGACCATTTTTCAAATTCAATCGATCGATGCTACAGTACCCCTGCTGTAGTAACTCGATTTTTTACTATTTAAAAATCTTGCGATTAGTCCTTGAAATTTTGCATCCTTTTTCAGTTTTCGAAAAATATAACTAAATATATATTAATTATTTCATTAATTCAACTTAAGTTCTCCTAAGCCTCGTTAATGTATCAAATAAATTTTAAATCATGCACATGTGATAATGAATGCCATTAAATGACTATTTTATCATTTTGTTCAAAGAACAGGGTTTACACTATGGCCAAAGATTTTATTCTCGCGTGTAACAGTTTCACCTAAGATCTCAAGCTCTAACATCTAAACCAGTAGATTATATTTTGGTTATCACCTATCTTCATATACATAAACACATTGCCAACAAGCTTCTTTTACAAGTGAACAATATACCTCAATGCAGAGGGCAGCCATAACAGCTCAAGTCATAAGACTAGCGGTATACTAGTATGATTGTGTGACGTATCATTGACTGTGAAAAATTACTTATGTGATTCATCACGTTTAATTACATTCAATAACATGTTCACCAATGTATTACCTATGTTCATGCTTTTGTGACATGAGACTCGTCACCTAACTATTAATATCCAATAATAATCCTTGGCAGCATCAAACATACCAATCATACAATATTATATTCCAATATGACATTACCTCAACTGGGAACTAATTCAAATGTATTTAAATCATAGACTCTGTACTTATATCTACAACTTTTTGCAGATAGAGTCTTGACATCATAATACATCATGGGATTACATTCTGCATTTTATATATAATATAAATTAGCAACTGAATATGCAAAATGATATAAAAGCTATTTTATTAATTGTAAATTAATTTACAATTAATTACATAAATATATATATACATAGAATGATATCCTTGAATCGTATGACACAATCGGTTCTAAGATATATCTCCAACAATCTCACTATACAAACCTTTATCCTTATACTTTAAATTTTATTATAATGTTTTTCCGATTCTGACTTCCTAACAGCTTCATAAGAAATTATATTCTCATCACTCCCACGACTTGCACATAGGAAATTCTTTTTATATATGCCTTGTTTTCATGTGGTTTTGACATTTCAAATCTCTTAAACACCTTGTCCATAAATTCTCTTGTAACAAGAACAACAATTCTTATTTTCTTATTGCAAGCAATCTCCATTCCCAAAATCCTTTTAGCAAAATCTAAGTTAGTCATGTCAAATTCTCCTTTTTGAATTTCTTTGGATCTATGTACTTCACTTCTATATTAATTAGTAATTATAATGTTAGCAACATATAACAACAAATAAGCAACTTCATCTCGATTTAGTTTCTAATAGTAACCACAACTGTTAAACTTATTTCTTTTATAATTATGATTTGTTAATTATCAAATCTTCTATATCATTGTTTAGGAGATTGTTTTAGGCCATATAAAAACCTCTTTAACAAACCTGCAGAATCCTCTTTTACTTTTTCCTTGGAGCTTTTAGGTACATTTGTTTTTGCCTCAAACAACATCCCTGCTTATTATGCATCTTGATGACCTTTCATTTGAGTACTAAATCTTTTATTTCTTTAACACCATCTAAATATCCAATTAAAGCACTCTTTATGGCTGTTGCTTGCAGTTTCACCCTTTCTTAAGGGTCTTTGAATTTAAAGCTAATGATGGACTTCTATTCAATAAGTAACATACAGGTGCCATAACCTCTGCACAGATAATCATTGACAACTTTGAGTTCATTTACATTCATCTAGTTGTATTTAACAAAATTTTATTTATTCTATCAATTAATTCATCCTGCTAAGTATTTCTAGTAATTATTTTATAATTGTAATTCCATTTACCTCAACCATTTCGTTATTCCTTCTCAACTTGTTCAATAGATTTTTTATTTCCATCTTCTTATTGGTTTACCTTTTTCAATCAATTACACTTTCCTTCTTTTAAGCTTGAGTAACTTATCACAAGCAACAACCAAAACTGGTCCAAACTAGTCTTGCACTCTAAAATCAAGGTTAGTTTTAAACAACCACTGCCCTAATTGATTACTCTAATAAAGCATCCGATTATACTTCTCAATCAATATATATATATATATATGTTTCTCTTAACATGACGAATTTTTTTCCACTAGTCGAATTACCCAACAACTCTTTTTGATAAACTACCATTGCAAGATAAAACAATATCTTATATGTAACAACTTTAGCATACTGGTCCTTTTCAAACTAAGCCTCAGCCACAACTAAATCCAAATAAACAATAGATACACACTATAATACTGACAATTCAATAACTTTTACATTAAGATCCTTAATTTCTTGATCCTTCTTATAAAGAACTACTTTAAATTCCGTAGTCACACTTTTACTCTTTAAACACTCTTCCAAAGCATTACTAAGAAACAATTAGCATTTACTAATTAATTCATGCAAAAAGGCATCAACCACCTAACTCTTTTCCTCACTTTTATTTACCTCTTTTCACTAACAACATTATCTGACTCACCAAAATTTTCACCTAGCAAGCACTCTTTATTATCCAAAACCTTAAGCTAGTGTCGGAGAGTAGTTAGTCTTCATAGGTCAAAATAAATATACTCCAAGGTACTTTTTGTTCAATAAATGATCTTTTGGTGGATTTAACCCAGCACGCTTTTCTAAATAGTTTGCACAAAAATCCAAAGATTTAATCTTTACATTACTGATAAGTCCTTGTCTAACTGGGTCTCTAAGCTCTCTTTCACTAATATATATATATATATATCACTAATATATATATATATATATATTCAAGTTTCAAATACCATATTTTTTTGTATCACCTATATTTGTGTCACTTAAAACACTACCATCTCCTTGCACTTATCAATGTGCATCTTGTTTTTGCTGTTAATATCATAATTTCATTATTTTTATAAGATTTATCAAAAGACTACCACTTATCAATTCCTTTCAATCTTTCTTCCAAGTGATCATGACACTCCATTTTTAACACTTTAATTTCTTAACTCTATTATAGTCTTAACTATATCAGCCACTTGTCATTTTAATCTCTAAACTTAACTAGCCACTGTAAATTCTATCATCACAAATAATGCATATTGTATTAACTCAACATATCTATAATCCACTAGTAGCATTATCTATTCCTCGGCTCTACCCCTCATTAGGTTATTCTTATTATTCTTATTATCTTTTCTCAAAGCTTACATTTCTTCCTTATTGTTCAATTTCCTGTTTTTTCTTGAGAAACCTTCAGAATTGATAGAAAGGGAATAATATTGTTCAATGATACTATCTAAGCATGACCTCATAAACCAAAATGTATACAATCTAGTACATTCTTAGTTCTATACATATGTTCCAATAGTAACTCCGAGGTATTTTCTGATAGTATAATGCTCACAACTTTGAGGTGAGCTTTCGACACTTGTCTTTTATTATCATTTTCCTACTGAGTGGCTTCTCTTAGATGCCACACCCTCATATTTTACTTCTTCTTATGTTTCATCACATTCTCGTTTCTCTTTTTCTTTAGCACCAACAACTTTTCTCTATCATAAATTTTAGTGTAGTTTCTAACAATCACAATTCGATTGTGATATATTGTGGGCTTATAACTAAAAGGCTATAGAACAAAGGTCTCTGTAAAGATTCAAACATATACTTAGGCCATATCACCTTATTATAGAGATAATATGAAGGTGAAGTAAAGATATAAAATATACCCACTAAAGAGAACTTAGTATATTCTCTTACTAAGCCATTGTCCTAGCAAAAGCATGATAGGCACACCAAATTTTTTGGTGTAAAGTATCATAGAAATTGGCTCTAATGCAAATGGAAAATTGTTGGTTATATGTCTTAGATCCAATAGGGACAAATGCATAATTGTATATTATTGTATTGATTAATAAAATTGATAATTTATTTATAAGTTTTATCTAAGTTGACTACTTATATATAATGTCCTTAGAATGATAATTAGAGGAATTAACTTAAATTTAATTTATGAGATCCTTTCATTCTTAAATGTTCTCGATTGTAGGATTATCAACATTAGGACATTAATAAATCTAGATTAGATCAGTAAATGTTATATCTACTTCCTTTATAAAAAAAAATGTAGTTGATCTCATAAGCTACTAGTGAAGGTATTCATTTAGTTTAACATATGGATGCTAGTTAGAAAACAAGTTTATCAAATTGACTTGCTTGAGAAACTCATATGGAGTATTATCCACGTGTCTATAACATTTTTCTAAGTTACGATGGTATAACTGATCCTTTGACTTGAGATTTTTATGATACTTTATTTGTGGATCATATATGCTTTGACATTACACCTCCGTCGTCTATAGCGAAATTGCGTAAAGAGTAATGATTGGGCAATATGAGAAGCACATGAAGGTTATAAGAGATCAATAAAGGATTCGCCGCTCTGGATAATATAGAGTCGATATCCCAAGGGACATTATTTTGATATAAGTGATAATATAAGTCCATGGCTATAGCAAGTTCTGAAAAGAGTTTCAAAAACTTTAAAATTATATTAATAGCTTTAGTCAAAAATTTCAATAACCATAATTTAATAGAGTAGACATTTTTATACTTTAAAATTTTTTGTGGGATATGTATGAAGTGAAATGATTGTATTATACGATAATTGTATACAGACTAGGTTTTACTAATTTAGTATTCTTTCTCAATTTGTGGTCATGAAATATTGTTAGATTCCGCTCATGATATAAGGAATTTAGTTTCTTAATTAAGGAGTTAATTGAGGATAAATTAATTAGATTAATTTATCTATACTTAAGAAGTTTATAACTATCTACATTACCAATATAAGAAAAAATCTAATATGTCACACACTAAAAGGTATTGAAGAATTAAGGTCAAATTATGTAGATAAATGATTAAAGACTTAATTGTTAAATTCATAATCTTTAAGAGTTTATTTAATAATTTTGGAAACAATTGGGAGTTAAACTATAATTATGCAAAGTGTTTGTATTTAATTATAATTATTTAATTATAGGTTTTCTAATTTGATTAAGATAATATTATTTAATTAATTAGATGAATTAAACAGTATTTAATTTTAAAAAAATAAATGACTAATAAAATTATAAATCTATTTGGTGACTTTTCTATTTGAATTAGGATTTAAAAAGTCAAAATATGAAACCTATATAAACCCTAATTTTAGTTTAAAAATATAAGTAAATGAGAATAAGAATAAGAGAGAATTTTTTTCAAGAGTTGAAAGAAAATTGTATTGACAAAAAAAATTCTAATTTGTATTTTTTCAAGAACTACTATATATAAAAAGACACTCTACATAATTAAGATTTAAAAAAATCTTAAAATTATAATTCTCTACTTTGTATGGATTACTATTAGAGGTCACACACTTAAGTGGTTGATTTAAAAAATATATTTCACATAGTTTCCATATTTAGGTCATAACGTTTGGTTCTAATATTAGATTAATACTTTGAATCTAGAAACAAGATTTAAAGATTTTAAACTACTTAAAGATCGCAAATTTTGTATTTTACGAAGAAATTCAAATTCAGACATTTTAAAGGTTAAAAAGACATTCAAAAGTACAGATTTATAAAAAATTTAAAGAAATATTATTCTAACTCCATTGGTGATAAAAATATATATTAATCTATTTATTTTTCTTTAATTGATATTATAAAACATGATAAATAGTATAATCTTGACATAAAAATTAATAAATATTTAATTAGTTAAAATAATTTTAAATCTTCGCTCGTATTGGTATGCACGCGAAAACACACCCAAGAAACCACACGCGGAAAGTCCATACTGGGAGTGATGAGTCGTCTGTGTTAGGGGACTGTTAGCCGAACTTGCTCAACTGGAGAGAGCTCGTCTTCGTCTATACTGGGATCTTCTGTGAGCTGTTTGC
>JAXCLQ010070294.1:0-14283 GCA_035584115.1 Cedrela odorata
TTAATCTAAGCTCCCCAGCAGCGGTTGTGCGCCCGAAACTCCATTTCGTGCGTCGCACTTCCGCTGCACTCAAAACATAGCACGTTCGTCTCCTGTTCTATTCAGGGTTTTATTTCATCAAGTTACTATTCATTCAATTACTATTTATCCGATCTAGGCTCGATTTGCACTTTTATTTTCCTAACCTAATTACCCTTTAGATACTCTAAAGTCATTAATTTAATAAATTAATTTAATTGATCCATTTTTCTTATAAATCATTTTTATCCCTTTGGCCCAAAATTGACATTGTACTAAACAATATTATTGCTCACTTTTTTTTAATTATTTATTTGTGAAGTTTGAAAAAAAAATGAAAAAAATTTATCCGAGTCTTCGTGACTTTAGGATAATTATTTGTTAAATTTCGATCGTCACATCATGATTCTTTCCCGTATCACCTTTACTTTCTCTATAGCATCCTGTATCAAATTGACCTTAGCAAGCTGTATTTTTTAGGGTTAAACCACCCAGCCAAAGATCTACATTTTCGGCCATACAGGACTTCAAATGGTGCCATTTGTATACTCGAGTGGTAGCTATTATTGTAAGCAAATCCAATCAAAGGTAAGTGTTGATCCTAACTTCCCTCAAAATCAATCACGCATGCCCGTAACATGTCTTATAGAGTCTAAATTGTCCTCTCTGATTATCCATCTATTTGAGGATGAAATACAGTACTGAAACGGAGTTGAATGACTAAAGCTTCTTGGAAGGACTGCTAGAACTTTGATGTAAATTGAGAACCCCGGTGATAGAAACAGGTATATCATGCAAGGAAACTATATGATCCAGATAAATCTGTGCATACTAAGAAGTAGCATAGGTGGACTTAACATGAAGAAAATGGGCTGACTTTGCCAATCTGTCCACGAAGACTCATATAGAATCATATCCTTTAGATGTGCAAGGAAAGCCTACAATGAAGTCCATGGTCACTTTATCCCATTTCCATTTAGGTACATCCAAACTTTGAAGTGTGCTAAATGGTTTTTAATGTTCCGCTTTTAGTTGCGGATAGTTCAAACACTTGGCCACAAATTCAGTAATATTTCTCTTCATGCCTTTCTATTAATAAATCTCCTCCAGATCATGATACTTCTTTGTTTCTCCCAAATGCATTATATAAGAAGTATAAGTTATTTCCAGAAGTCGTTTCTTAAGTTCTTGCACATGTGGCACTACTATCTTATCTCAGTATCTCAAGATGACATAGTTATCTACTCTAAAGTCACTGTCTTTACCTTACTCGATACACATATTTTTTTCATCTATATATGAGGCCGAAATATGAGCTTTATTAATTTTCTCCACTAAGATAGATCTCACCTGCACCTGGGCAATCAGTACTCCAGAATCAGGAATTCGAATTTTAGCACCTTCAATCATGCACGTATGTAGCTTCTTAGTCAATATCCTTCTATCACCTGAGATATGTGATAAGTTACTAATAGATTTTCTACTTAAGGTATTAGCTACCACATTAGTTTTTCCTGAATAATAATAAATCGTGCAGTCATAATCCTTAAGCAACTCTAACCATCGTCTCTACCTTGAATTTAGGTCTTTCTAATCGAAGATGTATTTAAGACTTTTGTGATCCTTATATATCTTGAAGGTTTCCCCATAAAGATTATGTCTCTATATCTTCAGTGCAAATACAACCTCCACTAACTCAAGATCGTTGGTAGGATAATTTTGCTCATATCCTTTTAACTACCTAGATGTGTAAGCTATAACTTAGCCACGCTACATCAACACATATCCAAGAACTACCCTGGAGAAATCACAATATACAGTAAATCCACCGCCATCAGAAGGTAGTGTAAGGACAAGTGCTGAAGTCAAACAGTTCTTAAGCTTTTGAAAAGCTTCCTCACAGGTGTCTGACCATACAAACTTTATGCCTTTTGGAGTAAGCTGAGTCAATGGTGCTACTATCAGGGAAAAATTCTCTACAAAGCTTCGATAATACCCCGTTAAGCCTAAAAAGCTTTTGATTTCTGTCACACTAGCTGGGCGAGGCTATTTTTGCACAGACTCAATCTTTTTAGGATTAACACAAATTCCATTCTTCATTATGTGACCTGAGAAAGCCACCTTCGATAACTAGAATTCACACTTAGAAACTTCGCATACAGCTTACATTCTCTGAGATTCTAAAGAACAATGCGAAGATGCCTCTCATGCTCTTGGTGATCTGAAGAATACACTAAAATGTCAACAATAAAGACTATTACGAATTGGTCTAGGAAAGGCTTGAAGACTCGGTTCATTAGGTCTATAAAGGCAGTAGGAGCATTACTAAATCCAAAAGACATCCCCAGAAATTCATAATGCCTATATCGGGTATAAAAAATAGTCTTCGGGATGTCTTCCCCCTTAATGCTAAGCTGATGATACCCAAAACATAGATTTATCTTCAAAAAGCACTGAACTCTCTTTGATTGATCAAATAAGTCATTTATTCTTGGCAATGGATGCTTGTTCTTAATGGTAACTTTATTCAGTTGCTTGTAATCAATGTATAGTCGCAAAGATCCATCTTTCTTCCTAATAATAGGACTAGGGTACCCCAATGAGATGTACTTGGGCATATAAATTCCTTATTCAGCAAATCTTGAAGTTGTACTTTGAATTCCTTCAATTTAGGTGGTGCCATTTGATATGGGAGAATTGAGATAGGTTGAGTTCCTAGAAAAAAGGTCGATACTGAACTCGATCTCTCTTTCTAGGGGTAGTCTAGGTAACTCTTTAAGAAAAACATCCAAAAATTCTTTGACTACTAGAACATGCGTTGGATTCACTTTACTGTTATCAACATCTTAAATAAAGGCTAAGTACCCAATATATCCCTTATGGAGTAGTCTACCCATATCGATAGCCTAGATCAAGTTACTAGGAACTTCACTCCTATCACCATAAACTTCAAAGACTAGATCATTCGGGATAGAAAAAGTAACAGTTTTCTTTCTACAATTTATTGTCACATGATATTTGGACAACCAGTCCATACTTAAAATCACATTGAAATTTAAAATATCTACTAGGATCATATTAGCAAGATATACATGCTCTCCAACAGAAATGGCACAAGATTAAATAATCTTAGAAGTTAATATCGCGCTTCCCACGTGAGTAAACACAGTGAAAGGTGAATCTAGGGTTCTAATTTCTTTGCTCAGACAGTATGTAAAGTATGGAGAAATAACAGTTTCCCCTATATCGAATAGAATTTTGGCATCAAGAGCTTCAAGGGAAAGAATACTTATCACAGCCGTATTTGATTCTTGAACATCCTGAGGAGTCAATGCAAATACTCTTGCTTGGCCTTTGCCAATCGATTGCTGTCCTATCTCACTAAATGGTTGACCTCTACCCATATAACCCCTTCTTAAAGAAGGTTATGGTTGAGATGATGCTAACTGCTAAGCATGAGAGGGTTGAACAAGTGGAACAAGACAATCTCTAACCATATGACCCATCTAACCACATCTAAAACAAGCACCTGTCTCTCTTTTACATAATTCGGAATGATGGTGTCCATACCTTAAACACATAGGTACATTAGGCTTAGCTATCGAGGTAGACAATGCAGCTTGTTGATGAGAATTTTGGTCCTCTTTTCTACTTTGACACCTAAACATTAGAGTCTTATTTTTGGAAATAAAGCCTTTGAACTTAGGCTCACTATGCAAACTCACCTGGCCACCCTATTGTAGCGTCCCAAAACTTTTTATCCTAGCCTTTTTCTGGGACTCTTTTTCAGCCCGCTGCTTCTTAGCTCTCAATTCAAACTGAAGTGCTAAATTTAAAGCCTGAATATATGTAGTAGTTTTTGTGACTTGCACTGATTTGAACAGATAGTCTCGTAATCCATCAACAAATCTCTTTACTCTCATCTGCTCTGTACTCACCAGATGCGGAGCAAAGCGGGACAAAGGAGTAAACTGTACATCATACTCTGCTACCGACATATTCTCTATTTGAACCAAGTGCTTAAATTCCTTCGCCTTAGAATCTTTGATACTATTTAGCATGAAACGAGTGAGGAAAGCTTTACTGAACTTTGGCCACTCTAGGGGAATTCTATAACATTCCTCCTTTGCACGAAGGACATATACTAGGCATAAGCCATGTTTTTCAAATGAAAACTCACCAACTCTATTGATCTCGCTAGTGAGCATCCCAAGGCAATACATATTTGGTGTGACTCCTCTAAAAATCCACTAGGATTGGACTTGCTTCAACCTTTGTGAAAGTCAGCAGGTGCATCTTTCAAAAATATTGCAAGATCACCACTAACACTTGCCCTCGCTTAACAAGAGCTTGAATAGGTTACTAAATTTTTGGACGAGGCTGAATAGAAGGAATCTGAGTTTGTTGCTTATATTGTATAAAAACCAGGTTTACTAGCACTTCTACAGCAAGCTGGATTCTTTGCATTCCCTCAACAAGATCTATCTTGTGCCTATCATCTACTCTCTCATTTGGTACTTCAAGCTGTTGGATTCTAGCTCTACCCCAACCTCTACCTCATTATCCACCTTGTCCTTTACCTACTTGACCTAGAATCCCAACCAGTGGCACTGGAGGCCTAGACAAATTAAGGTCTAAAGAAGAAATTCTTTAGTCACTATCAGAGGGATTTTGATTTCGAAAAGACATAATTTAGCTGCTAAGATACAAAAGCAGTAATAAAATAAAAAATAGTTTATTCTACAACATCTATAAAAAAAGATGCATTGAATTATCTAGATACTCAAAGAGGCAACACCTTTTATAGAAGTATCCTAGACATACTACACTTGCGAGACATTACACTCTACTTACAGTCACCGATCACTAGACTATACTCTGATACCACTTTGCCACACATTGAAAATTGGTGTTATGATTGCATAGAGGTAGGAATATCCTACCCCTATAAGCCTTAGATAGAACCTGAACATTTAACCTGTAATGCAGGTAATTACAAATAATATGCATGAACTCGTACACATATACTAAGGACTTTATGCCCATCCCACACTATACTAGACATATACCATGATACTTATATATAAAAAAGTACATGTACAATGCCAATATGCACAGAAAAATACAAAAGTCACAGTTATAATGTGTATACATTATTAGATGTCGTACCTAATATACAAAACAAACACAAACTGTAACGCCTACAATTTTGAAAATTTGTAACTGTAGCATCCAAAGTATTTAGGAAAATTAATCAAATAATTTTATTTATATGTTTAATTAAAATTTCATGTAATTTAGAATTTTTGGGTGAATTTTAATTATTTGTTTAGACTCAAAATTAATTTCATAAAATTGGGTTGTAAGTGGATTTTGAATGAAGGAAATAGTGTTTAGATTAATTTTGAACTTTTAATTGGGACTAAAACAAAAGATTTTCAAAGTTTTGAGTTATTTTTAAAATTTGAAAAAGAATAAGGGGCTAATTGAAATTTGATATACCAAAATAAAACAAAATTTGGCCATTTCTGCCTTTCCAATATGCCATCTTCTTCGTGCTTTCTCTTTTAAATTCCAGCAAAATTCGCCTATTCCCTTCTTTCAAATTTTGGTTACAGTACTTCAAATTCAAGCGAATTTCTTTTAAATTTCAGTTACCAATAAGTTATTTAACACATTAAAAACTTGAATTTTTAATTTTAAGCGTCAATTGAAATAAGAGTTACTATTTACCTAAGAAATTTACACTTGATATTGCATAAAAAAATGTTAAATTGTGTTTAATTGAAGTAAAAAATATAGTATTTGGTTGATTTGATATTGATTGAAGTGTCTGTGGGTAGAAATTTGGGCATTTTTATTTTGGGTGAACAGTAATTTTGAATATGCTACAGTAATATGAACTAGCTACAATGCTTTTAATCTGAAAAATAATTATTTGCAACAGTACCTTTAATATAAACAGTACTATACTACAGTAATTAGATATAAACAGTACTTGCTATAGACTCTGACGTGAACAATTTTTTGCTATAATTTTAGATCAAAACTATATTTGTTTGCTTAGGAAAAAATGCCTAATTTTTGGGTAGTCGAAAATGTGAATTAGAATATGTTAGTTATGAGGATTCATTGTTGGAAATCGAGTAAATGACCTTTGATAGTTAGCATCGCAAAATTATATGTGTCAAACTAAGGAATTTTAGACCCATTATTCTATGAATATTGTATTTAAAATATTTATGTTGATTAATTAAAAAGTAGAATACATAATTTATGTATTTATGGTATTAGGTTATGAGAATCTAGGGAAGGACCAAGTTAGGCGAGAGGATCATCAGTGGGAATAGTAAGTAAATAGTACATGTATTTTTACTACTTTTGAAATAATATGATATTTGAGTATGTGTTTGAAAATAATTTGAAAATTGAGGATTTTGAATATTTTATATGCTGATATCAAATTTATGAAATGATTGTTAAAAATGATGTTGATGTGTGAATGTTTATAAATAAAAATAATTTTATGGCTCTAGTCGTTAGTTAATGTCAAAAGTGGAATACTTGGTCGGGTCTTGTGTCTAAAGCTAGACTTGCGAACTATTTAGAATTCTGTCTAATGTGCTATGCACATTTTTGTTATGTTTGAAATGAAAAGAATGTCTGCTTTAAGCGAAATACGTGATCACGTTCTAGATCTAGGTCATCGTGGGTGCAGGTGACACTAATTGATTAAGCCATTCTGAAAATGTCTGTACTATGAATTGGTTTCTGTGTAATTGAAACGTTTATAAATGTATTGATCTATTCAAATTTTATGTTTTGTGCCGTATTGACATGTGCAAACTTGTATGGTTTACTTACTGAGATTATATCTCACTGTTTATTTTAAAATTTTTAATTTTCAAAGAATATTACGTAGAAGTGACAAAGGATGCGTGCAAGGTTAGTTAGGCGTAGATTTAAATTTTGGTTATATGTGTAATTAATAGAGTAATTATAAGATTGAGAACTAGATATATAGATAACTTTTTGTATGCGTAAGGAATTTTAAAATTTGTAGTCATTTAAGAATCATGTAATACTGATATAGTATTGTGTATGAATTTTAGAATATTAAGGTTAAGCCTTTATATATGAAAATTATGTACAAAAAGTGTAACAAATAATGTAACATTGAGTTGACATTTGAATTGTTAATGCAAATACTTTATGGATAAATGATGTAGTATTATGTAATAATGATTGATTGAGTAAGTATAAGAATGGGATATTACACAAACATTAACTCTTATGTGATTGTATAGAGAATCTGGAATCCTAATACTCTTCACGAATATCTCCTAAAATGAGTCTTGTAATCATTGTAAACTGTGGTGAGGTGAGTTTTGGAGAAAACTCAGTGAGTGGATACTAAAACCATAAAAAAATAATAAATTTTAAGCAAGTTCAGTTTCGACATAAAATATGTTTAAAGTTAAAATCAATTTCAAATATAAACCTACTAATAGGACATCCACCGCATGATATTTTAATTCTAGAATTATAGTTTTAAAGAGTAAGTGAAAACAAAAAAGTTTGTAGGGAAGTGTACAAATTTCAAGTCATATAGTAGACTGCCTTTCGCCCCCTACTTCTCACATGTACCCGTACTTTCATAGAACACAAATTAGAATGTACTTTTAAAGCACATAAACTTCCCCCTTATATCTTTCGGCTAGAATTAAGTAAAAATTGAAATAACAGCTAACATAAAGTCAGAAACACAAATCTCATATTCCAAAAAAAGTATAATGGATATATATATATATATATATCTCAAAATCAGTATGTCGTAAATAAAACATAATGGTCACCTCCTGGCCTCAAAATCAATATCTCAACAACTCCTTCATAATAATATATATATAACTCAAAATAAATTTCATATTACATGTAAAGTATAATGTAAATAAATTTATTTGCTATAATTTGACAATTTATTCTCAATAAATATTTTAAACTTAGATAAAAATAAGTTAAAGAATAAATATCCACTCATAGGTGTCGATAAAAACCGAATAGAAATCCGATCATTGGGGGTTAGATGGCCACTCCCTCAGCATATCTATAACATATTTATATTAGTTATTATCATAATAATTGAAGTATGTATGCTTAAAATTAACTACGATGTTGATATACAACAAGGTTTCTTCTCTGTTTTTGAATTCTATTATATTATACAATTCGAATTTAACGATTAATACTGGTGATGTCAATTATGCTTAACTCACTATTATTAGCCAATTTCGCATGATAACACATTATTTCAAAAACTAAATTAAACGTGAACATTGCTGCTATTATTCTTTTTTATCGACAAAATTTAATTTTACTTAATCTAATAACTAATCGGTTTAATTTTGGCTTAAACAAGTATAATTGGCAAAATTTCTATAATGAACAATAACTCTGTATTGAACAGTAAATATTATAAAAAATTGTTTAAAATACCCAAATATGATAATAACAGTGCTGGAAATCATACCGAGTGGTCAATTTAACCCTAAAATCTCTGAATTGTGAGTAATTGCGAAAACTCTCAAATTATGAATAGTGACACTACTCTCCTCCTGCCTTAATCTTTTCTAGAGTATAATGCATGTTGAGTACTTGTAATTAGCTGCAAGAAATGGGGTTTTAATTGATTATAAAATGAGTAATTTGGAGGAAATTGAAAAAAAAATTAAAAACGAAGAAGAACAAGGAGGTTACAGGAAGAAGAAGAAGAATTGCTTTGTTTTTGCTTTTTACCTAGCTCATATTGAAATTAAAATGGGAGGAAATGACTCATTTGCCCTTGAAAAATTAAAAAGAAATTAAATGAAAAATGGTAAATATGTCATTTGTTGTCTTTATACGCTATGCTGTGTTTTAGGCTTTGATTCCCTCTTATCTGACCTTAAATTTGACTCAAATTTGATTCATATCGATTGTTATCGAGTCATCTTTCAGTATAAACAAACCATTTATCAATTTAATTTTTCAATCAATATCAGTTTTTGTTTGAAGGTTGGGTAGGCAGATTAAGCCTTAAGAAAAAATTTTCTAAACTTAACAAATTGTTATCAAATCACTCATAGTAACTAATTAAATATTAACGCGGAGTTAGTAGCTCAATTTTAAACATTTAGACATAAAATTTATAAAATAACAAAATTACCCCTCATGTGTAAAATGATTAAAATGCCTTTATTTTAAATTTTGGGGCATTACAAGTCAAGATCAAGAGATTGTTTAACAGCCTATGTGGTAGTTAGAAGAGAAGCTGAGTTGGCGGTAAAAATTTGTTAAATGACTGAGCTAGTGTTGCAAGTTCATCAATTTTGTTATGAAACTTGTCAATCAAGTTAATATAGATTTGTGTTTATATAATTCTTGATTAATGAGTCTGTAAATTGTTATAGAGCATTCATTTATATTAGCATAAATATGTAAGCTTTGCTTATTACTCAATATGTACAAAAAATGCAAGAAAAAGGGCTACGAATAATTTTCTTTTTTCTAAATTTCTTCTTTTCATTTTCTAGGCAATCAAATAAGTTTTTGTAATTTCTTCAACTTGGTATATGAGCTCAAATGGCCTATGCCAATATAACAATTATAAATACTTCTTTTTCATTTGCAGTTCCTGTCAAACTTGATGGAACAAATTCGTTGACTTGGAAATCACAAATCTTACCTTCGATCAAAGGCAATAGACTTGAGAGTTTTATTAATGATGAGCAGATTGGTCCACCAAGATTCAGATATGAAAGTGTTGAAGGATTTCTAGTTGAAAATCCAAATTATACTTTGTGGAGACGCCAAGATTAACTACGTCTTGGCTGGTTACTATCTTTCATGAATGAAGGTATCATTGATATGGTTATTGGATGTAAAACTTCGAATGAAGTTTCAAAAGCTTTGGCTAAGCAGTTTGGATCATAATCTAAAGCTAAAGTGTTTCAATTGAGATCTCAGCTTCTGCCCATGAAGAAAGAAGTTTTTACAATTGTTGAGTATTTCTTGAAGATGGAAAATATTGCAAATAACTTAGTTGTTGCTAATTTTCCATTGATTAATGATGTTTTTATTTTGTATTTGCTTGAAGGATTAAGAGCTAAATATAAATAATTCTGTTGTTGTGCTCATAATTGGAAGGATTGAAACTATGAGTATACATGAAATTTACACCATATTATTAACTCATGAATGTTTCAATAGCAAAATTCGATTAATATAATCATAGCTTAAGGAGTTTTTGCTACAAATTATTCTCAAACAAAGATTGGTAAAAAAAGAGGTTATGGCAACAAGAGTATAACTTCAATTTAAATCAATCTGTTGCTATTTGTAAAGGAAGAGGAATGCAAAGAAGAAGAAAGTGTCAAACTGGTAGAACCTAGCTTGTTGGTCGAGAAAATTCAAGGCCACTTTGTCAAATATGCAATAAACTAGGTCACACTGCAAACATATGCTATCACAAGTTCAATAGAGATTATGTTCCTCAGTATATCCATCATATTAGCAAAACCAACAAAGTGATACTGAAAAACTTCATGGCCAATCTCAAAGTTATCATCGATTAAGTAGTTAACCTAACAAAAATGCATATGTTACTTGTTGATGCAGTGAAATTCTCCTTGGAACTTTACGTACTAGAATAGTTT
Organism: Cedrela odorata; assembly: GCA_035584115.1. Lineage (NCBI taxonomy): Eukaryota > Viridiplantae > Streptophyta > Magnoliopsida > Sapindales > Meliaceae > Cedrela > Cedrela odorata. The sequence goes on from JAXCLQ010070294.1 coordinate 10,713, forward strand.
CTTTGTTTTATTCGGTTATTGTATCACCAGAAATCACATAAGATATCAGGGGTAAAGCTGGTTGTCTGGTAAAAATCTTTCGATACTTAAGTTAGAGTTTTGCTTTTGTACATGTTTTAGAGAAAATAACGGTAGCAATAACTTAATCTCTTCTATCTCTTAATATGTATAAAATTGTATTGTACAAACTTGCGTACCTGGTTGCCTTTGGATTACCTTTTATAAGCCATTGTGTCCTACTGTCATTATGTCTCTAAAGTTTATTAGGATTCTAAGAAATCTTAGAGTCATAATTCTAAACTTATTAGTATTCTGGGGATCACGAAACCATAATTCCAAACATATTGCTATTTTGAAGATCACGGGATTTTGAGTCCTATTTACAAAATACTTCCATTAAGCTACAAATCTTCCCTTATTACGAAAAAATCTGTAAAACTTCATCTTTACAACAACAAAAAATAACTGCCAATAAGAGGTTTTGAAAGTCTCAAGTTTCATATGAGAGCTTTTTCTTTAATTGAGATGGCGTCAGTTTCTTATGACTAGCCCGAAGCCCCTGCCGTGCTATATCTTAGACTTTTAAAGAAGTCTTGGGCTTTCGCATCTAGATTCAAGACCTTTGATTTGAACTTAAGAAGTCTTGGGCCTCATTTCATTCGAGATCCTTGTTATATCTTGGTTAAGATCTCTTTGACTGAGGAAGGCCTCAGATTATATAATTTTTAATTAGACCTTTGCCAGTGATTAAAGCCTTGGCACTTTGTTGTACCTAGTGAGCCCAAGGCCTACTAGGCCTCATCCGCGCCCCAGGCCTTTAAACATTACCAAAACTAAAAGAGAATGAGATGTAGCAAATGAAGGATTATATTTGGAAAGTGGAGCAACTCACCATCTTACCAACAATATAAACAACTTAAATGTTTAAGGTAAATTTTCTAGTTCTAAAAAATTGATTATTGGAAATGGAGAAGAATTGGACATAACTCATTATGGTTCAATAGTAATACACTTTGAACATAAATCAAATTCATAAAGCATTCCATATAAAAACACACTTCACTTAAATAATAAGCTTTGTGTACCTAAAATTACTAAGAACCTGATAAGCATATCTTAATTAACTTTTGACAATATCATAATTGTGGAATTTTCTAATGGTTGTTGCTTTGTTAAGGACAAGAAGATGAGGAATATGTTGTTGAAAGATGTAGCTACAAGGGTGCTATATAAGCTTCAGTTGAACTGCTCTAAATACACTAAACAATTTAAAAACAAATTGTCTAAGTCTCTAATTTCTATTATATCCTCATTAGGTTCATTTCTTACTTTTAATAAATGTTTTAATGCTCAGGGAAACACAAGTTCTTAGTTGTCAAAATGTTCTTTGTGTGTTGATTTTAGCTTTTCTTCTAGGTTCAATTCATGTTCTTCGACATATGTGAGTTTTGTTGGGTCTTTTGCTGACATGTATCATAAAATGTTTGTTCATCTAAATCAAAGATTCTTGCATCTTGTATTGAAAACTTATAATCTGTCAAATTCCATTAATAAAGGCTCATTTCAGTTTTGTAATGCCTGGTAGTTAGAAAAAAAATCACAGATTACATTTTCATCAAATAAGCGTTAAAACAACAAAACCATTATATATCATACATGTTGATCTTTTAGGACCCTCTGCAATTGTATCCATTGCTGGATTCAAATACTATATTTGCTTTGTTGATGATTTTACTAGATATACATGGATATTTCCTCTAAAAATCAAGTTAAATGCCTTACCTATCTATATTCAGTTCAAACTTCTTGTAGAAAAATGACTTGACTGCCAAATTAAAACTTTTCAATCTGACTCAGGTGGAGAGTTTTTAGCATTCTCTAGTTTCTTACATGCAAATGGAATTCAATCTTGATTTTCTTATCCTTACACACATTACCAAAATGGGGTGGTTGAGAGAAAACACAAGAGTGTAGCTGACTTAAGATTAACTCTTCTAGCTCAGTCTTTTATGCCACTTCAATATTGGTGAGATTCATTTCATGCTGCAACATATCTGATAAATAGGTTACCTACACCAATTCTAAGTGATATTTCTCCTTTCCAAAAGCTTTATAAAACCATATCTTATTATTTATTTCTTAGAGTATTTGGCAATGTCTACTTTCCAATGCTCATAAGTTAAGTTTCCATTCTTCTAAATGTGTATTCTCAGGATATAGTCCTCTTTATAAAGGATATATATAAGTGTCTTCATTCATTTGTCGAATCTATATTGCTTGAAATGTTGTCTTTGATGAAACTCAATTCCTTTTCCAGTCATCATTTATGGTTTAAATCTGATTTTTTTGTTGCATATTAGAATGTCATAACTTCTGTCATTCCTCTATCTTCTTCATTCTTACTACTTCATCACCTCATAATTCATATTCATTTTCATCATTTACTCATAATCATTTATTACCCTTGAGCAGTACTTCTCAGCCTTCTCCTCAGCAAGCATGTGTACGATTTCCTCCTGTATCCTCATCTGTTTCTTTTAATACACACCTTATGATAACAAGGTCCAAGCATTGTATTGTTAAACCAAAGAATTTCCTTGTCACTTTTTTCATTACATCAGAACCCAAGTTAACCAAATAAGCCTTACAAATACTAATACGAAAAAATGCTATGATAGAGGAATTTGATGCTTTATGAAAGAACAATACATGGGATTTGGTTTCATTCTTCTCCAATCACATGGTGGTTGATAGCAAGTGGATTTTGATAGTCAAATACAAGTACAAAGCGAGACTTGTTGCTAAAGGTTTCTTACAGACTTATGGTATTGATTACTTTGATACTTTTTGTAATATCTGTGATTTCCTTTATAGATGTATGAGCCTATTTTTGTAAGTTTGGAAAATGTAGTAGACAAGGTCATTTTTGAAATTTTAGATTATGAATTAAAATAAAATTTAAGTGGGCTAAGAATATATATATATATATAGGTATTGTGCCTAATTTAGTAATATATATGTATTGGGCTTAATTTATATTATATATATATATGTATTGGGCCTAATTTATTTCACTAGGCCCAAACCCAATTATTCAAGTCCAAGTCCAAGCCAAATGTGTATATATATATATAATAAAGTAAAATAAATAATTAAATGAATAAATACAAAGTTTTGGCTAAAAATTCTCTACAAATTCTAAGCCATTCATTTGTTTCAATTCTAGCAATCCACTTGTCACAATTCTAGGCATGTTTTGCAAATGAGATAAGGATGAACAAAAATCTAAGTTAGTGAAAAATATGGTGGCTAAATGTGGTCTATTGTATTTGATAAAAGTCATCCTAGTCATCCATGTATTTTATTGATTAAATTAATTAATATTTAAGGTTAGTTAGTAAAAAATGTGGTGGAAAAAGAATGGCCATTGGATTTGAGTGAAGTAATCTAAGCCATCCATGTGTTTTAAGAAAATTACAATTAATAGAAATTGAGTGGAAAAATGAGAGCCATTGGATTTAATTGAAGAAATCCAAGCCATTCATGTGTTTAAGTCATTATACTTAAACAA
>JAXCLQ010070325.1:0-14279 GCA_035584115.1 Cedrela odorata
TTTATCAAATTTTATCAACACTACAACAATTTTTAAATAAAGACATAATTATATTCTAATTAAAATAACGGTTAAAAATATTTTACATAACTCCTTTTAAGTATTTCTTTAAAAAAAATTTAAAAAATATAAAAAGTATTAAAATACTTAAAAATTTATGCACTTTATTTTTTTAACACTTCCATTATAATAGACTTTCGGCATAATTTTTGAGTTTACAATTAAAATATTAAAGTAATAAATGTTAAATATTAATAAAATAAATAAATAATTTTATTGATACAGTAAATTTTTTTAAAAATTTTATGCATTAAAATTATTTTCTTAAACTGTTAGATTGTTATGTCGACTGAAATTTAATTAAGATGTTAAAAGTAAAATCAATGATCCGATCAAAATGTTTTAATATTTAAATTAGAATTTTTTTATTTTTTTTATTTTTTATAGGCATTTAAGAAAAAAATAATAACAATAATTTAATAATTCAAATTCAATCTCAAATTATATTACACTCAAAATTTTTATTACGTTATAATTAAAATTTTGTTAACTTAGATAGACCTTAAATTTCACACGTCTTTTGTGACATACTTTCCAGTGATTAAGGTGTATCATGCCTAGGAAGGCCAAGGTCTATCTAACTTAGTCGGTGCTCCGATTAATTTTTTAAACAAATTTAATTAATAAAATTACCAAAAAAAAAAAAAAAAAAAGACGGTAATCCCCAATGAATATGTATACGTATGGGGCTGTGTGTTGATGTGCTGGAAATGGTACCTTGCCTACTAAGTAGTAATCAATTCAAGGAACATATTCACGTGCAAACATGTGTTTTATTCACGAGAAACTAGTGAGTAGGAAGTGCTTGTTCACGTGAAACCAGAAGTGCTTTTGTGAGAAGCTAGCGCTATAATTGATAGGAGTGGACGTGGTTCCCGTACTTTTACGAGGAAGATATTCTTCAGGTTCTTAAATTTGTGGTCCTTTATAAATAATTAATTGTAGATTAGGACTTGACAGCCCTATCAAAACGAGCATTATATATATTGATCGTTTACGTTTATCAGTCGATATTAAATCTGAAAGTTACAACTCAAAATTGTTCAGACTTCCAATATATCATGCATTTCACACTCTTTAAATATTGTGAATCAACAATTATATAATAATATTATATTATTATCATATTATATTATATTATATTATATTATATTTTACGATGTGTTTTTTTTTTTTTGAATGAATGCATAATCCTTAGCGTTTGATGGCTTTTTTAATTCATATTGATTCGATTGTTAAGATTATAAATTTTTAATGCTAATATTATTTTTTAAAAACATCCTTAATTCATTAAATAATTATTTTCATCTCAATTATTCAAGTCATGTAATTATAACTAAAATATTTAAGTTTTGTAAAATTAAGAATATTTTTATCCATTCCTCGTAATGTTTGAAAAAATTATACATCAATGTATATTTTGTAAAAATTAATAAAAATATCTCTCAACAATTTTAACTGTTAATTAATTAACTAAAACTGTGAAATGACTAAAATAATTTTATTTTTTTTATGTTTGGTAAATACAAATAATATATTATGTTAAGTATTTTTTTATATTAATTTTCATAAAATAGTTATTCATGTGTGATGTTCTCAAACCTACATGATGTATGTGAAAATACATTGTAAGAATTCGTACGTATATACGTGTGATTTTTCCGAACCTCAAAAATCATTGAGTAGAATATTCAAATCTTATGTTTGGATAGTTTACATCTTTCACAAACTGTATCATTCTCCTGTAACTCATGTTGTTGAAATAAAAAATTTGAATTCAAGTTATATTGATAGTTTGAATAGTTCACATCTTTCACAAACAATCATTCTCATGTACAACATGAGAAATAAATTTGGTAGCTAGATGGTATTTTTGTGACTTAAGTATTAACAAAAATCATTATGAGTTGCATATATATATATATATATATATTTAAGATTGTATATTTTATTTCAAGTCCTTTTTTTGCGACCCTAAACTTATTTGAAGAAAATTTTTTAAGAGAAAATAAAAAAATAGGTGAGGAAGAGAATGAAAATAATTTTCAAACTAAAATAGGGATGGGATGAGAAACTTCACCACATCCTCGTTTTCTTTTTTTTTTTAAAAAAAATCTATTTTTTTTAAAAAAAAATTAATATTTTTTATTATTTAAAATTTTAATTATATTATATTTATAATAAAATATATAAATAAAAAAAATGGATAACTAAAGTTGGGGACTGGGTGCCCCCCGAAACCTCTCTTTTTTATTTTTTTCCAAATAAGAAAATAGGTGGAGTAGAAAAGAGTATAGAAAGTAGGGATGGGATGGGAACCACATCCGGCCACATTTTTTCAATGTGCAACCCTATATGTACCCTAGGTCCTTGTTACACAAATAATTCAATTCCTGATAATTTGGTTGTTGAAATGTTCATATCATCCACATCTTTTTTATGCACAACATTTTATTATTTAGATTAGATTGAACCATATTTAAATTTAATAATGTATTATAATTAGTGTGGTCATGATAATTCAAATTATTATATATGTAAAATATATTAACATTATTTTTATTTTTATAATTTTACATTATTTTGTATTAACTTTCAAAAATAAAAGCCTCATCCTCGTATCATCACATGTGATTATTAATTATTAATTCATTATCTATTGAGATCATTGTCATTGCCAAAATTTTATGTTTCTAATTAATACAATATTTTAAATATTGTTGATAATTAAATTTTTATTTGTTAAAAGATGAAATTTTTAATTTTGGTTATTTTGTAACTTGACTGTTAAATAACTAGCGTGGTGCACTCACTGCAAGAATATTAAAAATTTTTTGGAATGGTAATGCTTTAAAAATAAATATTTAATAATATTAATTTTAGTAAAATATATTAATTTTTTTATTAATATTTAATATTTAATATCTAATATTTTTATTTTATAAAAACTACAATTTAAGAGTCATGAGACTCTCTGAATTGTCAAATTAATGTATTACAAATAATTATGATAGTGGGCCTACCGTGTAAAAGACAATTCCTCTTCATTGCTAGGCTCTATGAATTGTCAAATTAATGTAGTACAAATAATTATGATCGTGGTACCACCGCATAAAAGGCAATTCGTCTTCATTGTACGATAAGTGCTCATTTACTCGATGCTCAATAATTTTCAATAATTTTGAAATTTTAATGCAAATCTAATTAGGGCATGACAAATTTGGTTTGGATTGATTTTAGATTAAAATCTAAATTGATCCAAAATTTATTGGTTTGAATTTAAATTAAGTCAATTCAAAGAGATAATAGAAGAAAAATCAAATCAATTCAAATTAAAAATTATTGATTTAGATCGGTTCGATTTGTTGGTATGATCATCTTTAATAAGATGATGCCAAATTTCGGAAATTACTTTTTGTTTTTAGTTTCGTTATCTTTAAAAGATTAATAAAAAAGAATCAAAACTTGAAGAAGATGAAAAAAAAAATCAAAAGTGCCAAAAAGAGCTAAAATTTGAGTTTTTTTTTACATAATTAATCATTTTAATTATAATTATTAATTTCATTATCGACAATTGTAGAATTATGAAATAAATAGTGAAGAATATATATATATATATATCTTATTGCATAAGTAATTTCCTGAACTTAATCTTCGTTTTATTTTAATATATGAAAGGGAAGTAGATAATAATAGTTTAATAAAGAAAAGAAATTAAATTTATCAATTATTCAAATAAGTAAAAAAAAAAATTATTATTATTTTTTAAAGTATATATATTGGTTTGGTTTTTGCTGATTGAACCAAGTTGAGATTAAAATTCGAACCAACAACTGTCCGTTTGTTTTATTTTTTTTTCAAACCGAAATCGAATCAATACATTTTCAAACCAATCCAAATCATCGATTCAATTTGGTTCTATACACCCATAAATTTAACATAAAAAAATGAACAAAAATTAATAGTTAGAGTATGTGAATTGACATAATATTATCAGTAAGTCAACACGACTCGAATCTAAAGCCCGAATTAAATTGGGTAATTTTCTTGTAGTCCTTAACGTTTAAAAAATATATCAAGTACGAATCTAATTTTATTTAATGGGTTACTAACGTAAATCAAAATAATTTGAACACAAAATTATAGGTCAACCCTACTCTGCCATTTTTAATTACTTTGATGTTATATTTATTCGAACCATGTGTATTTTAAACTTTTTATCATCTATCAAGAGTTCAATTTCATTGTGAAAAATACTTATATACAGTCATTGTAAATATGTATATTAATAAATAAATAAATTTAATATACTAAGCAAATTAATAATGATGGAGGTACAAATTATTTAATTCTTGTTAAATTAGTTGTTGAATAATTTACATCATTCATTATTATATTATACTCAACTTCTAATGTATATACAACATGAGAAATAAATTTGGTAGATGGTAATTATTTTATATTTTATTAAGTATTTTAAAATATACGAAAGAGATGCATTCTTTTAATTAGATTGTAAAAAAAAAAAGAAATAATCTTTCAAGATAATGTTAAAAAAAAAAAAAAAAAAAAGGTAACATGTCCTATATAAAAGTGCACGTATACCTTTAAATATATGTTATGTTTTGGCCATAAATATATAATTTGATATAATAAAAAAAATTATTACATTATTAGAGAGTTTACACAATTAAATTTTCTAAGATTCTTTATTGGAAGTGTGTGGAATCAGATCCATTGAATCCTAGAGGCAATATCACCAGAGAACCTATTTTGCATTTAAACATTATTTTAAAACGACATAATTTTTTTCTTAAACAGAGTAGTTATAAATAAGAATGACAAAAATTTTCTAGGGTACGGGGGCCTAGCCCTTTCAGGCCAGGGAAATGGCACAACCCCATGACTTGTTCCCGTCCGTTACCCATTTTGAGTCAAAAATAAATAAATAAATAAATTTGGCCCAATATGTAATATTTGTCATTTTTGGATTATAAAAATTTGTAATTTTTAGACTAAGCCAATATATAAAGAAATTTGTCATTTTTGGGTTAGAAAAGAGGAAACTCATCTAGTAATATTTGACCCAATCTATTTTTCTTACATTAGGAAAAAAAAATATTTAATCCTAAAGTAAAGAAATTTATTTATTTTATTTGATTGTGTTGGGAAGATATGAAAAATTAATTTCTATTATTATTATTGTTGTGAATATATGAAAATTAATTTAATATATTTTGATAAAACAAATAACCCAAAATTTAATAATATAATTTTAAATTTCAAATTTTAAATTTTAAATTATCAAAATAAAAGTATAAAAATAACAATAAAAAATTTTATAATTTTATACAAATTTGGTATGCTTTTGTTATGTTTTTTTATATCTAGATTGTAAAATTTTAGTTTATATTAGTTAAATGCTATTTGTTCTAATTTTATTGTCATGATCGCATTTTTCTACATAATAACAATAAATAAAATAATAGTTTAGGTAATACAATTGGAGGCCATAAAACAAAATTTTAAAAGTTGGTTTTGAAAAATAATACAAGCTTTAATAAATAGTATAAGTTTATGATATTACAAGTAGTAAATTAATACTTACTTATATAGATGTTAAATAAATATAAATTAAAATGAATATTTAAGCTTGAATTAAAGCCCATTGAAAAAGGAAAAACCAAATCGACCATTGTCAAACCTATATAAACAAACCCTTTGTTAATTTATTCATTAAGTTTCATTTTCAGTTTAAAATCAAGAGAGAGAGCAAAAATTTCAAGGGAAACCAAGAGTATTGAGGCCATGCATGAAGAGATTAGCCAAATGGAAGAAGAATTTTGGCCAAAATTGATACAAGAAAGAGAAGACGGTTGACCAAAGCAAATAAAAAAGAGAGAAGCTAAAGTGAATCTAAATCTGGGATTGACAGTGAATAATTGGTCCGAATTTGGTGATACAAAAAGGAGTATAGGCTGAGACAAGAGAGCAAGAAGGAGTGTTTGGCTAAATTGAAGAAAAGAAGGGAGAGAGTAGCTGGATGAAGTAAAACCGAGAGGAAAGGAAAGAGCGTGGCCAGAAATTAGAGGAGAAGTGAAGCAACTGATCTGAAATAGGAAATGAAGGGAAGAAACGGTTTGACCAGGTGAAAGGAAAGAGAATAAAGTTACACACAGCAAGTAGAAAGCCATTTCAGCAAGCCAAGGTAAGCCATATTGTGTTGAATAGGTGATTTTGATTGTGAATATGTTTAAGTGATGTTTGTGTACAAAATGAATATGTGTTGTACAAATTATTGTTGCCGAAATGCTTAAACATGCGAATTGAAATTATGACAGTGTGTGCTATGAAGGAGATGGTATTATTGTGAAAAGTGTGTGCGAGGAATGTAATTGAGGGGTTTAAGAAGTAATGAAGGTGTTTATGGATGGTGTTGCAGAAAGTTGAGAAATAATTTGTGGAAAGATATTGGTTGTAGTTATGTATTCATGTGGGGGGTGTTCCGAGTTGAGAAACATGTTGATTTGAAGTGTTATAAAACATATTTGGGGTGACGTACATGAGTAGAGTGTAGGATGGGGCAGAGTGTGAGCAAAACGCGCAAGTGTTTATCGTAAGAAATTTTCGAACAGAGTTCATTAAAATAGAAATTGAATGAGTTTTGGACACGGATTGAGGAACAGCAAATTTTTACGAAAACTAGATATATAGGAGAACAATGAAAATCAAGTCAAGGTACTTAGCGATGCATTCCTAAAAAATGTCGGAACCGAGCTGTCCTGTAAAGATGTCGTAGCCTATTTCACTGTGTAATGTATAAAAAATCTATCATAACTTTAGTGTTTAGACTCGAAATTTGAATCCATGAGAAACAGTAAAAACTAGACTCATATTAGAGTGTGTCCTCAAAAAATTAAGGTTTGATACCTTATCGACTTGACGCACTGCAAGTTTGAAACCGTTCACTGTGCAGTGAACACTATACATACTTTCATAATGAATTAAATCGGTTTAGTTTTAGTTGGGACAAATTACTTATGTGTAATATATTTGTGTATTTATTTATTTACGATGAAAAAATCTAATAATGAATTATGTATTGTAGATTGTCAGGCCGAACCCCTTTTGACCCCACCTTAAATCGAGGATACCATTGTCATAAACTGGTGAGTGAGTGTTTATTTTTGTGTGTGTGTGAAATAAGCACCGATGAGTAAGTGTTTATTTGTGTGTGTGTGTGTGTGTGTGTGTGTGTGTGTGTGTGAAATAAGCACTAGAATCATATATGAAGTAAATTGGTTTAAGTTGTTCAAATTTGCTTTGATATGGTTCCATGAAAATGGTATTTGTATGTTTGTAAATTGGTTGTAAAAGAACAGCTTATGTTGACTTGTCATTTGTTATACATGATGAACTTAGTATGTTGTGTGGTGACATATAATGAAGAAAGGTAAATGTATTGATATTGTGGAGTATTGTGCATATTGTTGTTGTGGACTTAAAACGGGAAGACGGCTATATGTAACGCCTATAATCTTTGGTTTTATGACTTGAGGAATGGTGGAACGTAATACTCTAAGGCACTTGCAGATTATTTGAGTGTTTTGGGGGATAACGATACGTAACACTCTTGAACATTGGTTTTTTTAGTGACTTGAGGGACAACAATACGTAATGCCCCATAACACCTGTATATTCTTTTAGGTGTTTGAAGGAATGACAATACATAACGCCCTTGAATACTAGTATATTGTTGAATGATGTGTAATGAGATGCTTTGCTTGGTACATGAAAAAAATTTTCTTTTCAAATGCTTATAATTTTTATATGTATATATATATATATATATACCTCATATAAATATGCAATTGATTGTAATATATAAATACATCTATATATAGTGATGTTTATGTTTAACATCCACTCACTAAATCTTGTTAGACTCACTCTTCCTTACCTTCCAGTTTTGCAGAACCTTTTGTTTGGCGAGTGACACCTCATTTTGGAGACATAATTTGAAAGAGAGGTCACCGATCATAGTCACCAAGGTGTTGAATCTATTACATGTCTAGAGTTTTAGTTTTATTTTAGTCTTGTCGCTTGTTGTGGGTTAAGGTTGGATTTGACTCCTTGTGTATGATCTGACAAATGTACAGTCAATTCATTTTGATATTTATATAAATATTTGAGTTGCATATAATTTCAGTGACGACATGACGCCCTTAAGTCGTTTAATGTTTCTATTGTTCATGAGTTGGTGTTAACGCATGCATGTTTAACATATGTGTTTGAACAAGTTGTATAAAGTTTAGAATGATAGAAATGACCTATCACCTGCTAGTAACACCCTTAATTTTGGTATGTTACATTTATATTATTAGTAATTGATATAAACTAAATATGTTTTTGTTATGTATTTATTTTTTAAATTTTTATAAGTTGACCAAGAAAGTTAAAAGTGATATGTAATTTAGATTTTTTTTTATGTAGATTGAATGGTCATTATTGGAGATATGTAATTTGAATTTTTTTATATATATATGGGTAGAATGTTGATTATTGAAAATATGTAATTTAGAAAAAAAATTTATGTACTTTTAATTTGTATATAAATTATTTGTATTTTAGATACAAACTAGATATGTTTTTTTTTTATTGGATAGATATGAAAAATAAATTGTATTATTATTATTGTATTGAACATATAAAAAATAAGTTAATATATTTTGATAAAATAAATAATTAAATTTTAATAATATATTTTTAAATTTTAAATTATTAAACGAGAACGGACCGAAGATGGGGACCGTCCAAGCAAAACAAAAATGGGATGGGAATGACAATTTCCGACTAGTACTTGGCCTGTTGCTAACACTAATTATGCTTGCCTCAATTTATAATTGCATCCACCGCAATTTCTAAAAAATATTATCCAACAATAATTTGGTAACCTGGATCGGCATAAACAAAATTTATGTAATTATCATAAGTAATAATACAACCTTTTAGATTAAAATTTTTTTAATATAATATTCAAGTATGATTAATTATTATTTCTAGTTAGTTACTTATCCCAATCTCATGAGATATGTATTAATTATTATTCACTCGGTATTGATAAAATCAGATTTTATATAGTAAAATTTGTAATTGTTAGACTTAATTAATTTCATATATAATTATTAAGATTAAGTTCTCATTCGGTAAATTAAGATTTTAAATTAAGTGATTTATTAATTAGTGGCAATAAATTGGGTGATCGGACATCAATAGTGATGTTGCTAACTTGCTGCAGCTTGACACATGGGCATGTTACTTTTTGGCACCCACCATTGATAAAAGACTAGTCCTCGTCACGTCCCAGTTATTGTACGAGAATATATATATTTTTAATTATTTTTTAAATTCATATTTCCATAATAAAAATAAATTATTAAAGTTAAATACCTATCATCAATTTAAAAAAATTTCAAAAATAACCCGTTTTAACCCTATTTATTAATATAATCAATTTTAATTCAGTTTTATTAAAGTCATTTAAACAATTTTATTCTTATGACCAAAATCATGCTACAATTATTCCGCTACAGTATACACACTGCAGTGTATGTTCTATAAACTCTAAAACTACAGTACTTGTATTTGATATATTTTAATTTTTTTAATTTTAATTTCTTTATTTTTAAATTTACAGAATAAATAATAATTCACAAAATTAAATTTATTTACAATAAATTTTTAAAAAATATTGTTATCGATTATTATTTATTATGTAAATTTAAAATAATTAAAATATATTTTAAAATTTTAATTGCATAACTTCTTATTCATTATCTAACTTAATTATTTAGTTAATGAAGTAAAATAAAAATAAACTTTTAATAAAATTTGACAAGTTAGTTAATTATAAAAAAAATTAAAAATAATAATTTAATTTCGTTATATTTGTTTTTTGAAATTACCAATTACAAATATTTATTTTTTAAAAAAAATTGTTTAAAAAAATTACAAAATATAAAAATAAAAAATAAAAAACCGGTTTGAGCACGTCCTGCGCTGGAACCCAAGCACGGTCAGTGCTCTAGTCTAGACCCGAGCACCAATCGGTTTTATATTTTTTAATTTATTTTTTTTGCAATTTTATTTAGTTTAATTTTTTTAAATAATATAAAAAATAAAAGAAAATAAAAGAAAAAATTAATTGTATAAATTTTATTAATCAAATTAACTTTATATTAAAAATAAAAATAAAAATAAAAATAAAAATTATTTATTATATAAATATAAAAAAATAAAAAATTCAAAATTGAAAAAATTAAAAAGATAAAAAATATTAAATTTAATTATATAAATTTTATTAAATAAAAAAATTGAAATTTATATTAAAACTAAATTAAAAACGAAATAAATGAAAAATTGAAAAAAATAAAATTTATTACAATATCGCTATAGTAGTATTGTAGCTACATGTTGCTCTGGTTCGAACCTAAGCATACATGCAGCTATAGTACAACTGTAGTGGTACTGCAGTAAATTTTATTTTTTTTCAATTTTTCAGTTTCTTGAATTCTTTATTTAATAAAATTTTTAATAAATCAAAAATTATTTATTATGTAAATTTAAAATAAAAAATTATATAAAATTTTTAAAAATAAAATAGAATTTCATTTTTAATTTTTTTTTAATTATATTAATTTTAAAAATTTTACATAATTTCTTTAATAAAAAATAGAATTTTAATTTTTTTAATTTTTTTTAATTATATTTAATTTAAAAATTTTACATAATTTTTTTTATAAAAAATAGAATTTTATTTTTATTAATTTCTTTATTTTTAAATTTACATAGTAAATAATTTTTTTATTTATTAAAATTTTTAAAAATTAAAAAATAAAGAAAATTTAAAAAAAATTTAATTTTTTTTATTTTTTTATTGAAGTAAAAATTTTAAAATAATAAATTTTTTTATTTTTTTTCTAAATAATAAAGTTATTTATTTTTCTCTTTTTGATTTTTTTTAAAATTTTTTAACTTACAAAAAAAATTTTAAAAATAATATTAAAAAAAATTCATTGTGCTACACTACCATTTTATCATTTTTTTATTTTTTTGATTTTCAATTTATATCGTTTTTAATTTATTTTTAATATAAGTTTCAATTTTATTATTTAATTAAATTTAATATTTAATATTTTTTATCTTTTAATTTTTTTCAATTTTTGAATTATTTATTTTTATATAATTATATAATAAATAATAATTGATGAAATTAATTTCTTTAAAATTTTAAAATATATTTTTATTTTTTAAAAATTTACATAATAAATAATAATTCATGAAAATATTTTATTTTCTTTTTTAAAATTTACATTTTTATGTAAATTTAATTATAGTAAATAAATTTAATTTTGTGAATTATTATTTATTATGTAAATTTAAAAAATAAAAAATTAAAATTAAAATATACAAAACACAGGTACTGTAATTTTAGGGTTTGAGAATTTAAAATTTAAGATTTATGGAGTATATACTGTAGCGCGTATACTGTAACAGGGTGTGATACCCTAAAATTTAAATTAAGGGCATTTTAGTCATTTTACAAACTAGGGGTAATTTGGTTATTTTATAAATTATGTCGGAGTAATGAAAACCGAGTAAATAACTTTGTATTAATATTTACTTAATTATTGTGAGTGATTTGATAACAATTTATTAGGTTTAGAAAAATTTCTTAAAACTCTATTCGTGCACCCGACCTTAAAACGAAAATTGGCGTTGATTAAAAATTTCGATTGATAAACAGTTTATTTCTACGGAAAGAAGACTTGATAAGGATCGATATGAATTAAATTTGAGTCAAATCCGATGTCACATGAGAGAGAATTGAAGCTTAGAATATAAAAAATTTCTAAATGATATATTTACTCTTATTATTGAATTTCTTCTTTTTTTTTTAAAAGGTAAAATGGTAATTTTATAAAATTTAATTTCAATAAAAGGCTGGCTGAGAAATCCAGGCCATCTTCTTCTTTCTTTCTCGTAGCTTTGTTTGGTTTTACTTTTTTTTTTAATTTTTTTTCAAATTACTCCATTTTCAACCGATTAAACTTCTGTTTCTTACTACAAATCACATGTATACGACACAGGCTATACTCTAGAAGCTTTGTTTGAGTGATTCGGTTAACGATTGAGACGAAAAAATAATAGTATTACTATTCACAAATTGAAGATTTTTAAAATTACTTGTAATTCGGATGTCTTAGGACTAAATTGACCTCTCGGTATAGTTTCTAGTTTTGTTATTGTCGTATTTATGCATTTTTCGATAATTCATTGTTCATAACGGGTTACTTTGTAGCCAAAAATTACTATTTATGTCAAAAAATACTGTTCACGCCGAAAAATACTATTCATCCCAGACAATTTTTATAGATTATACTTGTTTTAAGATAGAATTAAACTGATTAGTTATTAAATTAGGTGAAATTAAGTTTTGTCGGAAAATATAAATAGTAACTATATCGTTGCGCTGAATTTAGATTTTGAAATAATGTGTTATCATGTAGAATTGGTTAGTAAGAGTGAATTAAGTATAATCGATAACTTATATATTAATCGTTAGATTCAGATTGTAAAATAAAAGAGAATTTAGAAATGGGAAAAACTTGTTGTATATCAATATCGTAGTTAAATTGTAAGTATGTGTACTTAAATTATTATATTAATAATTAGTATAAATGTGTTATAGATACGCCGAGGGAGCGACCATCCAGCCCTCAGTGATCGAGCTTCTGTTCCGCTTTTGAAGACATTTGTGAGAGGGTTTTTACATGTTTTTCATTTTTTTAAATTTTTTTATATAAAATTTAATATTTTTCGAAATAAGAAATAGTTTATATATAAATTGATTTATATTCTGTTTTATATGGAAAATGAGATCTGCTTTGAATTATATTTGCATATTGTTGAGGATGAGTTGTTAAGATATTGTTTTGAGGCCAGTAGGAGGCCATTGTGTTTTGAATTGTATTTTATTGCTGATTCCTGTACTTATGACAGTATACTAGCCATTACTTTAATTTTTACTGAACCCTAGCCGGGAAACATAAGGGGGAGAATTTATTTACTTTGAAAGCACATTTTGATTTGTGTTATATGAGGGTACCAGTACATATGAGAAGTAGGGGCGAAGGACGGTCTAATATCTGACCCGAAATCTGTACGCACCACTGTATATTATTCTATTTTCATTTGACAACTATTTAAAATTTTAATTCTAAAAATTATTATAATATACAGTGGATGTCCTGTTAATGTGATTTTTGCCTGGAATTGATTTTAAGTTTAAATATATTTTATGTCAAAACTGAATTTATTTAAATTTTTTATTTCAGTATCCACTCACTGAGTTTTCCCCAAAACTCACCCCACCACAGTTTCCGTGAGTGCAGGATTTTCTGCTAGATGAGGATTCTAAGAGATATTCGTGAAGAGCATTGGGATTCTAGATTCTCCATGTAGTCACCTAGGAATTCATATTGTAGTTTGTTTTGTATATTAGGCACGACGCATAATTATATATACACATTATGAGTGTGTCTTCTGTATATTTCTGTGTATATTGATATGTTTGCATATACTCTTATATTTATGAATATCTTGGTTTATGTTTGGAATTTTATTGATAGGCATGGAGCTCTTAGTATGCGTGTGAGTCATGCATATAATTGGTAGTTTTCTGCATTACAGTTTATATGTACAGGTTTTTATCCGAAATTTTTAGGGGTAGGATGTCCCTACCTCTATACTATCACGATACCGATTTATCGGTACGTGACACAAGGTGATTATAGTACGTTTTTTATTACGAGAGTAAAATCATTTAAAGGAGTTGAAATTAGATTGATTGATAAAATTAAATTAAGATTTGTCAGATAAGTAAACAAGCTCTTAAAAAAAAAATTATTTTAGACACCTGTAAGTTGAGCTCTACCTACCTTGAACTCTTCAATTCAGAATTCATAGATGAATATATCTTATCTTATTTTCTCTCCTCTCTCTCTCTATCTCTCTCACTCAAAAATCCATACATGGATACATCTATGTCTGTTTGTATGAATGTATCTGATCACAATCCTTAAATGGGAAATGAAGATGATGAAGGAGGAGGCCATAGCTATGATATAGGAAACAAATTTGCCCTAAATATTAAGAAT
>JAXCLQ010070336.1:0-14277 GCA_035584115.1 Cedrela odorata
TTCTCCACCACATTTTCCACTAACTAACCTTAAATATTAATTAATTTAATCAATAAAACACATGGATGGCTAGGATGCCTATGATCAAATCCAATGGACCACATTTTCCATTAAATTAGATTTTTTTTGTTCATCCTTATCTCATTTGCAAAACATGCATAGAATTGTGACAAGTGGATAGCTAAGATTGAAACAAATGAATGTCTTAAATTTTGTAGAGAATTTTTTACCAAAACTTAGTATTTTATTCATTTAAGTATTTATTTTACTTAATTATATGTATATATATATATATATTAACTTGGGCTTGGGCTTGGGCCCATTTTAATATTTATAAATATATATATATACATAAACTTGGGCTTGGGCTCAATTTAATTAAATTAAGCCCAAATTACATATGTATAATGCTTGACCCACTTAATTACATATGTATATATTTATTCATAAGATAAAACACCAAAATCACCTTGATAATAATGAAATTCCAATTTTACACTTATAAATTTACTTTATATTATTTCTCAAAATTCTAATACTTAATACTTTAACAAGTATATTTACAACCTAGCTACGAGTTCTACAAAATAAATTGCGAGCGTCACATAACTGGTCAAACAAATCATCAATTCGAGGCAAAGTATACTTATTCTTTATTATAGCTTGATTGAATCTCCTATAATCAATACACAATCTTAGGGTGCCATCTTTCTTCTTAACAAATAATACTGGAGCACCCCTAGGTGAAATATTAGGGCTTGCAAAACCTTTATTTAACAATTTCTACAATTGACTATTTAATTCTTTTAATTCCACAGGCACCATTCTATATGATGCTATAGAAATGGGCGATGTACTCGGTGCTAACTCAATACCAAACTCAATCTCCCTTTCAGGAGGTAACCCGGGCAAATCCTCTGGAAACACATCCTGGAATTTTGAGACTATAAGAATATCCTCCAAACACACCTTAGTCTCACCCCCCTTAACCATATAAGTTAAGAAACCTTCACACCCTTTTTCTAATAACTTAGTAGCCTTAATTACACTTATCAACCCTTGACTCACCATTGACCGCCTTCTTCCGAATCTAAATTTCGATTGACCCAGAATGTTAAATATCACTTCCTTAGTAAAATAGTTTACTATCACATGATAAGCGGCTAGCCAATCAATTCCTAAAATAACATCAAAATCACATATCTTAAGAGGAAATAAATCTATAATAAATTCCTGCTCCCCTATACTAATTTTATAGGCTTGATAAACCTGTTGTATCATCACACTTTCACCCATAGGTGTGGCCACAGACATCACATACTTAAATATTCAAGAGGTTTATCAGACAAACAACTAAATGCACATGACACAAAAGAATGGGTAGCACCAAGATTAAACAGTACTTTAGCTTCCCTATTAAAAAGAGTCGGTGTACCTGTTGCCACTTCATTCGATGCTTGTGCATCCAACTTAGTGAAAGCATACACACGTCCAGGTACCTTCTGATTCTTGTTCTGGTTTTCAACTCCACCATATTTGCTGTCTACCCGCCTATTTGGACAGTCTTTGATTGTATTCCCTTGCTTCATACAACCAAAGCTAGCTCCTAACACTCGATGGCAAATTCCAAGATGGAACTTCCCATAAGATTCACAAGGAGTAGGCATCCTCTGTGTTGCCTGCTAGTTACTGCCCATATCTCTAAAATTAACTCCTCTCGGAACAGATTTGCCTCCATTACCCCACTGAAATGGAGATCTTTGTGTTCTGCTACTACTACCCCCTTGCCTCACTTCTCATATCTTCTTGATGAACTGTTCTCGAGCTTTTTGAGATTCTACCAAATCCTTTTCTGTAATAATTGCTCCATCAACCAAATCAACATACACGTTTAGTTTCAGAATGGGCAACCATGATTTGATTGCTAAGTGCAATCCTTCTAGTAAATGCCTACATTTACTTTGCTCATCTGCTACTAAGGCTGTAGCAAATCGAGATAATGCTGTAAATGCTGCCTCGTATTCCACCACTGATTTGTCTCCTTATACCAATCTTAGGAAATCTGCCTCCATATTATCTTTAACCCGTTGTGAAAAATATTTCTCCAAGAAAGCTTCTTCGAACAAGTCCCATGTAATTGGTCTCCCTTCCAATCAAATTCTCAGCAGTCTAACTTTGGACTCCCACCAACAGCCTGCTTCTCCTTGTAATACAAATAAAGCAAAGACCACTTTCTGCTCTTCATTACACCCAAGAGCTGTAAATATTTTTTTCCATTTGCTTAATCCATGCTTCCACCACCATTGGATTTATGCTACCTCTAAATATCGGTGGATCCAACTTCTTAAATTGCTCCAAAGTTACTACCCTATTACTATGCTCATCGCCATTAAGTCGATTCCCACTCCATTCACTTCTTATGGCCCCACTGCTTTACTAATACAACCTTAGCCATCTCTAATTTTCCTAATTATCCTTTAACATTAATGACATAATTGTTTTTTTCCATATCTAATTTCCTACTACAATTTAACATTCATATCATAAATTCTAATAAAATTCACCCAATTTTGTTAATTTCTAAGCATTTCTAATTTCTTAGCATTAATAACATGAGTGGTGCATATGTTGTGAACATGACATATACATGAAAATAACACTTTATAACCACTATCACCATATTCTCTTTACCATTTCTAGCTTCCACCAATTCATATCATCACAACCACATAATAATAAAACTCCTACCAATTTACACCATTACAATAAAATAATAATAAATTTTCACCAATTTTCCATCATCACAACAACATAATAATAATAATTTCCATCAATTTTTCATCATCACAACAACATAATAACAATGATTTCCACAAAATTTTCCATCATCACAACAACATAATATTAATAATTTCCACCAATTTTCCATCATTACAACAACATAATAATAATATTTTTCATTTCCAATTTCCTATTATCACATAAAAATATAAATCCTCCTACAATTGCCTTAACAAGTTACTATTCATGCTATACTAAAATAACACAATTATAATTAAAAAAACTTATCAATTCTCCTTGTTTTCACTCTTCCTTCTCTTCCTTTCTTTCTTCCCTTTTTTCTTCTCCTCCCAATTGCCTTGTACGTATCCTTACTTCTCAAATTGAAAACATTAACTTTTGTTTAAGTATAATGGCTTAAACACATGGATGGCTTTAATTTCTTCAATCAAATCCAATGGCTCTCATTTTTCCATCCATTTTCTATCAAATATTAATAAATTTAAATTTTTTTAAAATACTTGGAGTGCTAAGATTGTTTCAATCAAATCCAATGACCATCATTTAGCCACCACATTTTCCACTAACTTAGCTTTTTATTTATCCTTATCCAAATTTACAAACAAGCCTAGAATTGTGACAAGTGGATGGCTAGGATTAAAAGTAAATGGATGGCTTGGATTTTGTAGAGAAATTTGACAAAGCTTAATACTTTATTCATTTGTTCATTTAGCTTAATTTATTATATGCATATATATATATATATATATATTTGGGCTTGGGTTTGGGCTTGCATACTTGGGCTTAAACATAATTAATTAGGCTTGAGCCTAGCTAATTAAATTTGGGCTTAGTTAATTGGATTTGGGCCTAATTAATTAAATTGAGCCCAATATATATTTATATATATATACTATATTTTTGGCCCACTTAATATTATTTTAATTCATAATCTAAAATTTCAAAAATACCCTTGCTAGTAATAAAATTTTCATTTCTACCATTCATTTCTACTACATTTTTCAAACTTACAAAAATAACTTCATACATTTACCTTATATCATTGTTTAATAACTATGAGTTCTACAAAGAAAATCACAGATGTTACATAAAAGTACATACATATATACATACATGCACACGGATTTTCAAGTTCATGATATTAAGATTACTCTTTGCATCAAATTTTACCTAGATTTACATCATGTATCAATACCTTTGGATTGGGTATCGATACCTTTGGTCTGGATATCAATTCGTTCCTTAAAATTTTTATTTTGAAAATTCCTTCGACCGCGAGTATCGATACATTTTCCTTCATGTATCGATCCCTTTGAAATGTATCAATACTTTCTATGAAAGTATCGATCTGGTTCGTCTCATAATTATTTTTGAACTCTCTGTTTTTCCATGTATCAATACATTTGAGGTTGATATCGATCTGGTTTAGCTTGTAATTTCTTTCCAAGTCTCTAACTTGCTAAGTATCGATACATTTCTTCATAAGTATCGATCCGTTCATTAATTATCAACATGTATTCCTTAAGTATCGATACTTTGGTACATGTATTATCGATACTTCCATTTTATGTATCGATCCCTTTATAACACCCCATACTCAGAGATGTTATCGGCAGGTGATGGATCCCCACCATCACCCTAAGCCTCACTATTTATTTGAATGCATGTACAAAAATATGAAACCAAGATAATAAGTGACACAATGCATAAATGCGTAAGAGTAATATGCTCTATCTTGAACTAAAAATAAAAATAATACCTTTTATATTTTACAATCTTTTACACAATAACATTCATGCTAAAATTTCATGCAGTAAATTCAATTTAAATTCTATCTATAATACAAATGATTCTCCTTACATGATGGACTCATAATGGCCTAGTGACTACAATATTCACCCTTGTCTTTGTTGGAGATATGCTCTAGAACCAATCATGTCATATGATACAGGGATATTATTCCTTGTATATTATTATTTCTGTAATTAATTATAATTTATTTACGATTAATAAAATGACATTTTATATCATTTTGCATTCACAGTTGCTTAATAAATAATTAACGCAGAATAAGATCCCGTGATGTATTATGATGTCAAGACTCTATCTTCAAAGAGTTATAGATATGGGTACAGAGTTTTAATTTGAATACATCCGAATTAGTTTCCGGTTGAGGTGATGTCATATGGGATAATGACATATTATGAATGATATGTTTGATGCTGCAAAGGATTAGTTTTGGATGCTAATAGTTAGGTGACGAGTCTCATGTCACAAGAGCATAAACATGGGTAACACGTTAGAGAATGTGTTACTGAACATGACCAAATGTGATGAATCATATGGGTGATTATCCACAGTCAATAATATGTCACACAACCGTACTAGTATATTACTAATCCTTTGACATGAGGTGTCACGACTGCCGTCTGTATTGAGGTACATCATTCACTTATGTATATCGCACCAGATTAGCCACGTCTGGTGAAAGAAGCTTGTTGGCAATGTGTTATTAGTCTATGAGGATAGGTGATAACTAAGATGGAATCTACTGGCTTAGATATTTGAGCTTAAGATTCTAAGCGGAGATGTTATACATAAGAAATTAAATCTCTGGCCAGAGTGCGTGTTTTTGAAAAGGAGTTTTTGAATACATAAATCTCATATATGATTTGAAACCCTTTTCTTATGATTGAGTTAGGGGTTTGACGACTTTATGACCAGCACTCAATCAGAAGTAGACAGCAGACAGACGTTACAACATGCACGTATGACTATATAGGTTCATTTATTAGTATTTATAGATCATGGCGTCTTGCTAGAGGTTGAGTATAATCATTGAGAACTTTGGCTACAAGGAGTTGTACCGAAGTGATGTGAAAGGGTTCGTATCCGCTCATGTCCAGCTCACGGTGAACCTAGGTGGTCACACACATATAGGTTATTTGTTGATGATGGTTATTGCCATGAACAATATTTATTAAGTTAGTTAATAATATTGTTGCGATACTTGATCGGATGGCAATTTAATTCTTTATTATAGAGAATTAATTTCTTAGCAAAGACGTGCTAGCACATGTGTGTGTAGGAAATATTTTAATAATAATTAAGATTACGTAAATATGATTTACAGACATTTGAAAACTAAGAAAATATATTTTTGTTACAAGGATATTAATAAATAAATGGTTTATTTATTAATGATTAAATAATTGTTAATTAATTGAATGGATCCTTGTTTAACAAATGGCACCATGTGATTTTGCCAAATGTCTTTTTACAATTAATATTTGAAAGTCATATATTGTAAAGTGATGATTGCATTTAATTATATATATGATATAATATTAAATTGTAATAATTATATTTTATTTTATATTGTATAAAATAAAATAAACATTCTCTCTCTTTTAAAATATCTTATATATATATATTAATATGATTAATATATATTTATAATATATGTTGAGATATTTTGGTGCATTAATTAGATTAATGCAAATTGGATTGGAATTGCAATCCATCCATTGGTGAGTGCCATATGGAACCCACTTACTTTGTTATTGAACAAAGTGCTTTGATGAAAACATGGACACATGGCATTCTTGATTTTGAGAAAAAACACAAATGTGGCAATTTGGGTTTGAACTTAATACACTTGGTTTTTCACGTTTTGAGAAAATAGAGAGAAATCAAATACTATTCATCTTCTTCTCCCTTTCCTGTGAAAGCCATTGGTGAATGGTGATGAGTTTGTGTTTTAAACAAAACTCAAAAAGAGAAGAAAGAAGAGAATAGAGAGAGAAAGAGAAAGAGAAAGAAAGGAAAGACTCACAAGTGTCCTTTCTTCCATAAGTTTCTAAATATGAATCCGGTAACCGAAACTCGTTGCCAACAAACCAGTGTGTGTGACATGCCATGAAGTTAACGAGTAGCTTGTTCTGGGATTGACAATAAGGTATATGTAACTTGCACATGTTGACCATTTGTTTAAATTGTTTATAATTTTAAAATGCACATACATACATACAAGTCTTGGTCCTTAGGTGAGCTATTCCACACTTATCGTGTGATGGTAGTGGCTCCCTTTATCATTTCTCGTGGTCACGGTCTTGGGAAGTGATTCCATACATTGTGCCTCTGCCGTTGTCGGATACTAGTACCTTCAACAACCTTCAGTCTTCTATTAGTGTTTCCGCTGTATTAGAATCTTTTTCTTTTCTTTCTAATTACTTGTCCATCTTGCAAAACTGAAAATTGATAGGGGTGAGTTCTAAAGACCTAGTGAATGGATAAAATTAAAGTAAGGAAATATGAATGAGGTGTAAGAGTATTAATTTAAATTTTAACATCACACATTCATTTAAAAATTTAAAATTTAATTCTCTTTGTCGGTGATCAGCATAAGACTTCTGCTTGTCTTGTGCTACTGTTAATCTTTCACGAATTATTTTCACCTTTTCTAAGGTCATCTCGACTAGTTCAATATTTTCAAGTTTCTTTTTACCCACTTCATCCCAACAGAATGGTGTTCTGCACTTTTTACCATATAGTGCCTTGTAAGGAGCCATGCCAATACTAGCTTGATAACTGTTAATATATGCGAATTCATTCAAAGATATGTGCATATCCTAACTACTTTGAAATTCTATAACACATGCTCACAACATATCTTCTAAAGTCTGAATAGTTATCTCTGACTTACCATCAGTTTGATGATGAAAAGTAGAACTGAAGTTCAATGTAGTATCCATAGCTTAATGAAGTTTCGACCAGAATCAAGATGTAAAGCGAGGATGTCTATCTGACATTATGGTAACGGGTACTCCATATAGTCTTACGATATTTGCTATGTAAAGTCTTGTCAATTTCTCCAAAGAATACTTAATACGAATTGGTAAAAAGTAAGCTGACTTAGTCAGATGTTCTACTACAACCTATATAGCGTCATGTCCTACCTGAGTACGGTGCAAACCAACCATAAAATCCATGGTAATGTGCTCCCATTTCCATTCCGGTATGGGTAAGGGTTGCAAAGTTCCTGCTGGTTTCTGATGTTCTGCCTTAATATGCTAACACACAAAATATTTTTCAACATATTTAGCTATGTCCTTCTTCATACCTGACCACCAATAACTTTCTCTAATGGTTCAATACATTTTCGTACTACCAGGATGCATAGCAAAAGTAGAACAATATGCCTCTTCTATAATAGCTTTTCTCAATTAATCAACATTAGCTACGCATACTTTGCCTCTAAGAGTTAATGTATCATCTGACGTAAGGTAGAAGTTACTTTATTTCCTATCAAGTACATCTTGACATATCTTGATTAAGCTACTATCTTGCATTTGCCTTTCCCTAATCTGATCTATCAATGTGGGTTTCATCACAAAATTAACCACCAAGGCTCCGGTCTCATCACAACTCAAGGCTACTTTCAAAGCCTTCAATTCTATCAACATAGGCATGTATACTGCTCGAACTTATGCTAATGTAACTAATAATTTTCTGCTTAAAACATCTACTACTACATTAGCTTTTCCTGGATGGTACTCGATAATCAAGTTATAATCCTTAATTAACTCGAGCCATCTCTATTGTCTCAAATTTAACCCTCGTTGTGTGAGAAAATATTTCTGACTTTTATGGTCTATGAAGATCTGACATTACTTCCCGTACAAATAATGTCTCCAAATCTTCAATGCAAAAACTATTGTTGCATGTTCTAAGTCATAGGTAGGATAATTTACTTCATGCTGCTTAAGATGACGAGAAGCATAAGCAATTACTTTCCCATTTTGCATCAATATACAGCCCAATCCTTAGTTTGATGCATCACTATACACAACATATCCATACCCTGGCATAAGAAAAGTTAAAACTGGTATAAAAGTAAGACAATTCTTTAGTGCTTGGAAACTTTACTCACACTGCTTTTCCCATTCAAACTGAACTCCTTTTCTCATCAATCTAGTTAGTAGAGCAGCTAACAAAGAAAATCTCTCTACGAACCTTTTGTGGTATCCAACTAAACCTAGAAAACTTTGAATTTCTGTGACATTCTTCGGTCGTTCCTATTACACTATAGCTTCGACCTTTTGTAGATCTACAAATATTTTGTCACTTGACACAACTTGTCCTAAGAATACCACTTCTCTAAGCCAAATTTCACACTTAGAGAATTTCGTATACAACTTTCTATCTCTTAAATTCTGCAATACAACTATAAGATGTTAAGCATGCTCTCTTTTATTTTTAGAGTACACTAAAATATCATCAATGAAGACAATTATAAACTTATCCAACTAAGGATGAAAGACACGATTCATGAGATCTATAAATGTTGCTGAAGCATTAGTCAACCCAAATGGCATTACTAGGAACTCATGATGCCCATACCTCATTCTAAAGGCAATTTTATAAACATCATTCTTCCGAATCTTTAGCTGATAATATTCAGATCTCAAGTTAATCTTGGAAAATATAGTCGCTCCTTGCAACTAATCAAAGAGATCATCAATACGGGGTAACAGGTATTTATTCTTAATGGTCACCTTGTTTAATAGACGGTAATCAATGCACAACCTCGAAGTACCGTCTTTCTTTCTTACAAACAAAATAAGTGTGCCCCAAGGAGAAAAACATAGTCTAATGAAACCCTTATCAATCAACTCTTGCAACTGAACCTTAAGGTCCTTGAGCTCTGCTGGCACTATAGGATATGGAGGCATAGAGATTAGGGCAGTTCTAGGCATTGAAGATCTGGAACCTCATTTACAATAGGGGTATGCTCTAGTTATTTCTCCTAGATTAACATATCAACCACATGTGCCAAGAATGCCTCACATCCTTTTTGTAATAATCGTTTTGCTTCCAAAGCTGAAATTACATAATAAGAAAGCACATTTCGCTCACCGACCCAAACCATTTTAGGTTCACTACGCTTTTGAAAAGTTGCTTGCTTGGTAAAAAAATCCACTGAAGCTTGATATTGTGATAATTAATCCATCCTCAGAATGGAATCAAAATCATAGATCTTCAATGGAACGAGATCTACCTCTAAGGTAATATCTCCTACTATCACACCACACTGTTTAGACATAGTATTTATGAGTAATCTCTGCCCCAGTGGTATATGTACTACTAATTCCTGATCTAAAAGACTTAACTCTCTATCGGCATGCTGTGCAAGTGATGTGCTTATGAATGACCTATTAGATCTAAGGTCAATAAGAATGTATGCAGGCTGACCAAATATCAACATCATACCTGTGATCACATTTGGATTAACTTGAGCCTATTCTTAGTTCAGTGCAAACACTCTGGTCTAAACCTTAGGCTGGTTCCTCTATGCACCCTGAGCTAATGAAGTACTACCAGATCTGGATCTTCAGTTAGATGGAACAAAAGTCTAAGCTAGAGGTTAATGTTGAGGGAATGTAGGATTCTTGGCCCCGAGCAAAAGGTCTAGTCAACTGAGGTCTCCTCAAACTTGGCAATTCCTCATGATATGACTGGTCTATCCATAATGAAAACATGTCAGTGGAGAACTACAAGGACTATGGTGAAGCTTTTTACAATTAGGGCATTTACTAGCTCTTTGTGTTTGTTGAGAATCTAAAGCAGACCTTGAAGTAACTGATCCCGGTCTAAATCTAAATCTAGGGGATCTACGTAGAGAGAAAGGTGTATTACTAGCAGGACTAGACACAGAAGCACTAGATGAACCATTACTGCGGCTCTTCATTTAAGATTGGCCTATAGAAACATTCAGATCCTTTCTCTTTTAAAAACTAACTCTTGCCCTTCTTTTCCTTATCAACTTTTGTTCCCAAAGTGCTAACTGCACCATCTCTCGGTAACTTTGAGCATCGACCAGCGGCATCCGATCCCAAATGTCCAAGTTTAGTCCCACCTCAAACTTGACACAAAGGGTCTCTTCATTGGCAAACTCTGGAACAAATTCTGTCAACTCTCTCAGCTGAGTCTCATACTCTACCACTGTTCTACTTATTTGTTTCATATTCATGAACTCTTGTCTTTTCTAATTATTGTTGTACGGAGTAAAATACTGATTTTGAAACTCTCTCAGAAAATCAGTCTAAGTTAGTTTGGTCCTAGATCTGGCCAACATGTTCTGTCACAAAGTAGCAACACTATCCTATAACGACTATACAACTACTCTAAACTTATCATTATCTGTAATGCTTATGTTTTGCAGATTCAGTTGTACCAATCTCAGCCATCTACTTGCGACAACTGCATCAGAAGTCCTAAAAAAAAAATTCACAGAGTCTATATATCGGTCTAGATGATTCTGCAGAGTCTACAGGGACTGTTGGCACTAGTGGTGCCATCATCAGTTCATTAAGAGGTTGTCCTAAGGAAATTTGCTCATATTGAGCTAGAGTTTGGTTTTGGGCATTCCAAATGGCATAAATGCTATCCATATCTCTAGTGGCACATTGGCTAGCATTTCTACCCAAGGTTGTGGAAATGGAGTTGCTTGTTCAGGATGAGGAAAATGAGGTATATGTGAGGAATACGTCGGTTCCTCTTCTTTGAGTAACGATACCCTACGAGGTCTACCCCTTCCTCTTCTCGTATGTGGAGGCATATTTTATAAAAAAAAAAAAGAAATTCGATCATATATGCTTCACAACAGCATATGGTTATCTATAACTTGACTCATTTAATGTTCATTGGATAATTTCAAAATAATTTATTTTCAAAACTATGTTCAACCTATTTAAAAAAATATCAAACTATTTGCAAAACATTTAAAAGCATTTTTTCAAAACCAAGTGCTTTAATACCAATAAAATTATCACGCCCTGACCTTACGGTCCAGTTGTGACAATCACTACAGACCTTCTAAAAATAGTTTATGTACAAAATTTCCATCCATGGGATCATACACTACAAAAGAATTGATCTCTGTGTCACTTCATCCACAACATAATCGATTAATATAAATATCAATTTTTGAAAATCATTTACATATGGGTTGAACAAAATAATAGTTTCTTATATAAATATTTAGTTATAATACTTTACATGTATCCCTAGGAAATACATATCTAGTGAACTCAATTCACATATGTGAGTTAAAGAAGAAATAAACCTACCAAGAGCATTAAACACTCTCTACCGCTACCACAATCCCAGCAAGCACGAACGCTCCTAACCTGATAGCTATAATTGCGAGGAGTGAGTATATAACTATATTTAGTGAGTAAATACATACATACATATATATAAATGTAAACATATTTTCAAATTCTCAGATATTAGGATTTCATTAATATCATGCTCGAAAATACATATATATATTTCATGTACAACAAATGACTATAAAACAGATTACAGGTCTGCATTTAATTTAAATATCCAAACTAGACTGGCCATACTTTCTCGCCCACTACCTTGGTCGAGATAATGTTGAAATCCATCAGTGAGCATATTATGCATAAAACCATATGCAATACATTCTCATAAAACATAAAACCATAAGCAATGCATTCTTCTAAAGCATAAAAACATTTCTTATGCATTATAAAATCATTTATAAAACATACATTTATAAAATTAGCTACCCGTCTCACTAATGTTAGTCCCGAGTAGTCACTTAGAGATAAAGTGACTGTTCTCATCATATCCGTCAAATTCATGAGATCCTTATCAAGCTACCAAGACTTTCCATAGAATCTCTATAATAGTAGTTATGTGTTTAGCACACAGTGGAGTTACTATGGCTATTTTGTCTTATACAACTCTACTACGGCTCCTTTCACCTATACGGCCTCTTATAGGTTCATCCATAGGCTGTCTCCCTGTATATACTATAAAAAACTAAGCCCAAAGGCCATACAACAATATCTAGCCTTAATGGCCTTATCACCAATATGCATGCAAAATTTAAAACAATTCATTTCAATCAATGTTTTCACATCACATAAACAAATTCAGCCTCCCCAACCGTTTAGCATGTATATCAAAATAAAATTTCAACCGTAAAAAAATTGTAAACAATTCCCAATATCAATATAAAGTATATGAATAACATTCATTTCAAGTTTCATTTTAACATTTCAAAACACTTGTTTAACATACAAGCGTACATATAAATATCACATGCATTCTATTTACGTAAATGTTTATATATAAATTTACTCACAACAAATGAAAGGTAAGCACTCCCACTACGTGTCCTCGAGCCTACTTGGTACTTTACTTGAGTTCTCAAAACTTAGTACAACACATGCATAATGTTTATAAATTCTGCGATTCTAAATAATTAAACACAATGCACTAAATGCGATGTTCCTAGAAAACACGTCTAAAAATTCTTCGTTAACACATATTGCTTCACGAGGATTAACTTATGAGGCCATTTATCCGATTTTCAATAACGAAATCCCATGGCCATAATTATTCAAAATGCACTTTTTTGTCACAATTCTTCAATTAACACCACTTAATACTATTTAACATTTCGTACGCAAAATTATTAAAATCCCCAAATTCTTAATTCCATCTAAAATGGATATACACATTCCAAGTAATATTTAACGCATATATATAGCATCATATACTTCCAATTAGCACAAAACAACATAAAACTACATTTCCTATGCAAAATCAAAGTAAATTTTCGCTTGAACAGTAAAGCCTCAAATATCAAATGTTGCAAAAT
This sequence comes from Cedrela odorata, assembly GCA_035584115.1. Classification (NCBI taxonomy): domain Eukaryota; kingdom Viridiplantae; phylum Streptophyta; class Magnoliopsida; order Sapindales; family Meliaceae; genus Cedrela; species Cedrela odorata. The sequence continues at coordinate 13,502 of JAXCLQ010070336.1, forward strand.
ATTAAAATTAAGCCTATAATGAGTTAATAGGCTTACCGATAACTTGTCTAAGCCCTTAAAAACCTTGTATCAACATTTGAAGGCAAAAGTCCCAAATTTCCTCAAAACCTAAATTTCATCTTCACTCATTCTTGCTCATTTTTACCCAAAATTGGTTCCAAATCGATGAGGAGAAGATGGGTTGTGACACTCGCAATTTCTTTTGTAGGACTCATAGCTAGCATTGTAAATATACTTGTTAAAGTATCAAGTGTTAGAATTTTAAGAAATAATATAAGGTGAATTTATAAGGTAGAATTGAAATTTCATTATTAGTAAGGTGATTTTGGGATTTTAACTTATTAACAAATATATACATATGTAATTAAGTGGGCTAAGCATTATACATATGTAATTTGGGCTTAATTTAATTAAATTGAGCCCAAGCCCAAGTTTATGTATATATATATATATATAAATATTAAAATGGGCCTAAGCCCAAGCCCAAGTTAACATATATAAATATAATTAAGTAAAATAAATATTTAAATGAATAAAATATTAAGTTTTAGTTAAAAATTCTCTACAAAATCTAAACCATTCATTTGTTTCAATCCTAGCCATCCATGTGTTTTATTGATTAAATTAATTAATATTAAAGGTTAGTTAGTGAAAAATAAGGTGGAGAAAGAATGGCCATTAGATTTGAGTGAAGTAATTCAAGCCATCCATGTGTTTTAAGAAAATTAGAATTAATGGAAATTGGGTGGAAAAATGAGAGCCATTGGATTTAAATT
>JAXCLQ010070346.1:0-14276 GCA_035584115.1 Cedrela odorata
GGGGCGGCTGGGCTGGGAAGGAAGGGGCCCCCCTTCTTTTTGCTTCGCGCCAGATGAGATGATGATTAGTGGGTCAGGTCCTGTGTGTGCTCTTGATCACTAAAGGGGCGGGCTGGCTGGGCTGCCTTTTCAATCAATCTCCGGCCGCTCAGCGCCGCTATTGGTGCGAGTTGTAAGGAGTCTTGGTCTCGAGTCGAGCTGGGGCGTCATTTCATTCTCGTAACGGGAGTGAGTGTACCGCAAGACCAGACAAGTTACTCCCTCGCCTCGCAGCGGCGGCATCTGTCTTTTAAGTTAAGTCATTTCCTAAGACGGCTCCTCTTATTCTACGATAATCCAAGCAGCAGCCCCACGAGTCCGCTCGGAACCAGTCGATTCCTGAGCCATTCGTTCTCCCCTCTCGGTTGGCGTTTGTCAGCCACTAGAGCAAGTAAGAGAACCTACAGTGAATGAACTTAAAGAACCGCAGATTTTGACCGGATTGTACACCTTTCTGTCTGGCTATGTATATGGATGTGCATAAACATAAAGAAGGGACGGGACATCTCTCTCCTTTTTATTGGGGGGGAAAGAGAGAGGGAATAAGCTGCAGCGGCACCTCACGAACTTCTTACTGGTCCATCCTAATCCTATAGGCGCGAGTGTTTGGATGCACGTGTTTTGTTCATATTCCTGCGCAATTAAGAGAAGAATTGAGGAAACCACTTGTGTCTTTCTTGGATATGCTTAGTCCGGGTATAGATGCTATGACGTGAAATCCAAGAGACTCGATGTATCCTTGAATGTTCTCTTTAATGAGGTCGCCTCATATTTTCCTTAACCTAATTAATCAGCCCCGGGGGGGAATGGTGATGGAGATGTATTGCGGCCTTCTCCTGTTCATCAACTCGAACCTCATTCTTCTGCAGTTGATGTTACGGATCAGCCTCACTCTTCAGGCCAGCAGCCTTGCCCAGCATCTTATGCCGATTGTCAGCCTGTTCAGCTGACCTCAGAGGATTCCAGTCACCCGGCACAGCATGTTTATTCTCGGCGGCGATTACACTTTCTTTCCCAGGGGAAGACTACTCCAGAAGATCAGCAGTCTAGCCCAGTAGCTTCCCTTCCCAGTCGCTTCCTCAGATTCAGGATCCCTCTCTCAGGTTCGTCGATCCTCTCTTTTTTCTTATCCCGTTGAAGGATTCTTGTCTTATCTTATGAATTGGTTTCCCCAAAACATCGAGCTTACCTCATGTCAGTTCAATCTTCTCATGAACCTGAATCATTTGCTGAAGCCTTCAATCATTCTTGCTGGAGAGATGCTATGCAGGAAGAAATCAATGCCCAGGAAAAAAAGAATAAGACTTAGTCTCATTGCCTGCGGGGAAACAAGCCATTGGCTGCAATCAAATGCCCTTATTTCAACTTGACGTGAAGAATGCCTTTCAACAACATAAGGGAAGGGGGATTCGCAAGAATAAGTTTCTATTCAGCCTCCTCCAACCCCAGGCTTCTCTTCTCCTAGGAATCCTAACTTGGTATGCAAGCTCAAGAAAGCGATTTACGTTACTTACGGCCTCCGACAAGCTAAAGCAGGCACAAAGAGCTAAGAAGGGAGCCTGGTTTAAGAAATTTAGCTCCTTTCTCACTACTTCATTTTTGATAAAGGGTTCCACTGTAGCCGTGCGGATTCTTCCATGTTTGTTCGTCGACGTCATGGTCGTTGCCTCATCCTTCTTTTATACGTTGACGACAACATTCTCACCGGGAATGATTCTTCTCTTTTATTCGATTTCATCAAGGAGCTTGGAAACCAATTTGTCTCTTTCATCCGCTGCATTACTTTCTCGGCATGGAGGTATCTCGCTCCACCTCTGGACTTCGCCTAACCCAAACAAAGTATACTCTTTCATTTTTATCTCGTATATTCTGCCTTGGCCTTGCGCTACGCCTATATCTCCAGGTGCCAAGCTATCCGCCCCTACTCCTATAAAATAAAGGCAGGCTGCCCTGACGACCGACGCTCTACCTCGGGCTTTTTTTCTTGGTCGGAATCTCATTTCCTGGAGGGCTAAGAAGCAGCCCCTTACTCACCTTTTTTTTAATCTATAAAAAATATTAGTAAAGCTTTGAAGCAAGCTGCTAGAAGTAGCGCGCTAGCGCTAATATAATAAAAAGTAAAGGCTCTTCTCATCGAGAGTAGGTTTTTTTCAGGTACAAAAATAAAATCAACATTTGCTTCTGACTTTCCGTTTTCCAACAGCAATTACACATTCCCTCGGCCTCTGATTACAGTCGAAGTGCCATTGCCCATATATGAAGAACCTAGTTCTTCAATCATATTTGCACAAAATTCTTATTCTTCCTTTCGGAAGAAAATATGATGCGAGAACCCGATCCACCAACTATCTGAAATGTTGGCAAACAGGGCCATAGTAGTGACCAACACCACCTTTTCCTGATCATCATTTTTCCCTTTGCCCTTCTTTTATGGGCACTCAAAACTCAAGTGACCTTTCTTCTTGCAGGACCAACACTCTATGTTTTTCAGGTCCTTCTGCATTTGTGCTTATTCTTCTTTTGAAACATATTCTTTTTGCGCAGCATTAGTCTTTTCAGACTGCTGTTCAAATCTCTTTTCAGCTGCTGCCTAAAGAAAATCGTCAGATCAATTAAAGGTAAAGGAGGAGTTTCACGGGAGAGGGTGGTTGTCAAAGACTCAAACGACTTCAGCAGACTTCCCGGTCACTGATCACGATCAGTCATTTTGACTCTCACTGCTACAAATTCTTTGAAAATCTTCTCCATCTTGTCTAAGTGCTGAGACACGCTCGTCCCCTCTTGCATCTTGCTTGGAAAAAAACGTTGCCGAAGAAACTTCATGTTTACCATTGTCACTGACTCATACATTCTCTGTGGAATCTCCCAGATTTCTCATGCAGACTCAATGTCTCCCACTGAAACTAGTACCTTATCCCTTATCCTTGACCACCATTAGCACAGCTTCGAAGAACTTTTTTTTTTACTGTCTACAACTATAGATGCTGTTCATATGCTTTCTTTTGTTGTTTGGCTACAACAAAACATCACTTGATTGAAGAAGCCATTAGCGCCAGATCTGCGGGCTTCTCTTTTCTCAAGAATGAAAAAAAAAAAAGATCCCATCCCGTTCTTTGCTTCTCAAAGCAACTGCATTCTCATCTTCCTCTACATTTAGAGGTTCAATTTTGCGATGCTTGACAATCGTATGCGTTAACGCAGTAATCATATCAGCAACCATAGATCCAGAAGATTTTATCACTACCATATCTGCACAACCTGGGCTCTCATACCAGATGATAACAATCTTTAGCCGAAAGAAAGCAAAAATTGTTAGGAATGCGCAGAGCTGAGACCTGCTGTTGTTGAGTGGCAGCAAATGAGAAAGACATATAGTTTTTTTTTTTGAAATAGAAAACTATATATATAGTTTTAATAAAAAAGTAAAGTTTTCAATATGAAAATAGAAAACTCTTTGAGATCACTCCACTCTCTCTAGACAACGGATTTCTTCGACGTGTGTATCCTACTCTCATCTCAAAACCCAACCTCAGAAAAACAGCAGGCTTTCCCTTCATTTGTTTGTGCCCTTTGATTGAGTCCTTTTAAAAGACCCAACAGATCCCCCAAGGGGCGTGTCTAACTACTTCATAGATAGCATCCACAAGACACTGAATTAGCCTAGAAATGGATGCATCTTCTTGCTATCTCTCACCGACCTTTCGGTCCCCGGTTTCACTGGAAAATTGGAAGGTCACAAACCGCCCTTTACAGTTGCAAATGTGAAACGGTGCTAAAGCAGGACCCGTGACTATGAAAAATGACTGCTCAATCGAGACTTGAGTCACCTTGGAGTAAGTCAAGCCACATACTCAACAACGTCTCTGTCTGAACTGTGGAATTACTAAATCGAAACACACTAGAATAACTTAAAACACTGGATCTGCAGATCTACGTGTATTCCAAAATTCTGGTCTTCTTCAATCAGGTTCTCAAACCAATCAGGGAACTTACAAAGACCAAACGATTTAATCCCCAAACTCTTTCTTTCTGGCGGAACCCTCCGAATTTTTAGAGAAAAACCACGCTAAATTTTTTCGAGATTTTGAATGTTTCAAAGCGGCGAAACCTCGAGATACTTTTCACTTGCGAGTCTGAGACCTTACTTCTTCGACTACTCGACTTTTGCAAGTCCTTATCTCGACAAAATCTCCTTAAAGTCTCCTCTATCTCAGAGTCTATTCTAAAATAAAAAAGAATCCACCAATAGCCCTATAATGGATTGAGTTACATAGTGCCACCCAGGTTTGGAACCCACTTTTTATAAGTTCATATGCACGCATGCATGTGTCATCACCTCATTGGTCGGAGGTCCAAGGGGTCCAAAAAAAAAATAAGATTTTATATATTATAAGTTTTTCTTAGAAGAGAGAAAGAGTAGAAACAAAGGGTACGCTCTCTAGAAGATTTGCTCGGGGCTGTTCACTTTCACTTGGTCGCCTGGTATCTTATCTTGAAACCTTTTTGCTTGCGGGGGCAGGAGTGGAAACGTCTGAGAGAGCGCTTCGCGAAAGAATCGTGTGGCGCGGTGAAAGGGTTCCCGTTGGGGTTTCCGGCCCCCGGGTCTTCACCTAATTGTGGAAGAAGGGAGGTGAGTTGAGTATCAACTCTCTCTCTCGCGCCTTCCTTCTCTTCAGCTTGTTCCTGTTCGTCTATTCGGGACGGGGCAGGCAGCCCACATACATGAAGAGAAAAAGAGAGGGTGGGGTTCCTTGATATTAAGGTGTCAAGGCGGTCGAAGAAGTGGAAGCAACCGATGCTTTGGTCATTCAGTTGACTCCTTGCTGCCAGTCCGTGCTTGCTGTCATGCTGGCAAAAGCAGGGGTTTCGGCCGGTTTTACCTACTATTGGATTTGAACCAATGACTCTCGCCGTATGAAAGCGATACTCTAACCGCTGAGTCAAGTAGGTCAAGCTGAGTAAAGTCAGAGAAAATAGACCCCTATAAGAGAAAGCCGCGCAACCAGAGTCCCCCTTACCCTTACTATACAAGGGGGGGCGGAGCGCTAAGAAAGAGAAAGCGTTATCACTATACGAAATGAAGCAGCGGCTAGCACGCTAAGATCAATCACTTGGAGAACGTGGAGCCTTTCTTTCTCGGTCGTCTGTCTTAACTTAATATAAGTGGATTCCGATTCATGCGGTCGTTCTCTGCTGCATTGGTATTTTCACTCCCCACTCTCCACCATAACAAAATGTTATATCTCTCAGGAGTACTCAAAGGCGGGTCCAAGTAGGAAAAAATTCACTAAGAAGTAAGGCATACAACAATGGATCAATTCATTCAACAAGATCCGTTCGGATCGGACCAGGATGAATGGGATTGGTGTTACGTGTTTGCCTTTCACCAGCACCAGGAAACTTGCCGTGACAACTAGCCCGCGAAGCCTTAAAATTGCACGAGGTAACATGAAATGACTTGAACCCGTTGCTGGGCACTTTCATAAATATATAAAGAGGGGGGTGTGATGGCTCAAGCATATAGTATGTTTCCTCCTGCCAGACTTTAAAATCCTTATAAGGCTCTTTATAGGGGGGAGAACAGGTGTCGGCTCTCCACCACCCCCGGTGCAGGCATGGGCCATGCACTAAGTGAGCCACCCTGGGGCAACCTGGGGGCGGACTCTGAGTACCGAAGGGAGCCCGGGGTCTCCATAGTGCAGGATGCACCATGGACAGTGTCGGTATGGGCGCGGGGCCCGGCATTGCGCATCATTCGTGCCATAGAGGCTTAGACGTGCATCCGCTATACTGTACGGGCTGTCGATATGCGGAGCTTGTCTATGACTCGGGGGACATCGTGGTGCCACCGTAGGCCACGTTGTGCTATCGTGAGCATGAGCTTGGGTTCAGCTATGCTTGCGAGATCTGTGTTGCCAGATGCACGATGAGGGGCGACATCGTGCTACACTATCCGAGATTCTAATTATATAACGGGACATACGAGACGCATGTTGGGATGCCAGCTTGGTTTGGGAGCTAGATCACATGGTTGGCTCTTTTACTTTTAGTATGGCTAGCACATTGTTGGGTATACAGCTGTGCCTAGCATATATAGGGGATCAGTTATGTGGCTAGTAGCCTTGATGACAACGAGAGCCTATTCGTTGGGCGAGTGTCTTGGCTCGGTGCCTCGACACCATGAAGCGACGCTTAGCCGCTAGCGTGCGGGACTCCTTGAGAGTAGTTCTTTGTTGGCAAACCTCGATATGGAATAATGGTATTCAGGAAGGGTCACTGTGTAAAAAGACTCGAATGGTGTAAGGCTGGCCTTGACTTGGTGGAGTCATGGCGCCGCACGGTCCAAATTCCGCTGCATTTCTCTGGGGCCGTGACAAGTGGTATCAGAGCCGAATTGCTCCTTATGGGGAGGAGTTACTCGGCGAGTAGGCATCATTCCAGGAGGGAATGGTTGTCCGAGCGGAATCCTTCTTAGAGGTGATATCTTCTTTGCTTCCGCAGAACCCAGGTACTACTGGATTGGGAATCAGTACAGTTGCTCAGGGACAGTTTGTGCAGAGGTGCACGTTTTAACTGGGCACATGTGATTGGATTCAGCGAGTGGGTAACAAAGCTGGTGGTTACATCTTTGTTGGCCCTCGGCAGTGGGCCACGATCAGGGACAAGGTGTTGTTGACAGCCATCATGTGGGCTTGTTGTGGCAGACTTGTTCTACATTTTTGTAGAAGTTCAACAGCTTTTGTTGGCTCTGGTTGGGGATATCAGCCAGTTTGTGTGGAATAGGCACAGTCACTTGTGGGGATCAAGGGGCGTGCGTTTGTGGAGAAAGACAAAGACAACCGGGGCACTGGAAAACATGTCGGTGGGTGTACCGAATGGTAGCGGGAGACACCATGCTGTTTAAGGGAAACAACAGCCATGTTGGGGGTTTTGAGGTCAAGGCGTGTATCATGTCCAGTGAAGCGCATGGGCGCTATGATTGGTAGAATTTTTGGAAGAGGGTGCTTTTGAAGTTCACTCAATAATGCCATGGGAGCGAGAGCGACTTCGAGGTCTCGTTGTTGACGATCCGTGGAGCCGTAATGGGTTGGTTAGAGATACGATGCTACAGTACCTTCACAACTAGCTTGAGTGGTGGCGCACTCGGGCAAAGTTCGGGAACCTTGTGGGGACAAGGGGATTTTGGGCAAATGGGAAAGCCCGCGATTCCGGTAAGATGGTTACGCACATAAGGAGGGATTATGGTTATGCCAAATGGTGAAGTTTATGAGATGATGTGAGCATGAGCATCAAGATGATGGGGGTAAGCGACGTATACTAGCATCCGGGAGAACCCTTTGTTGGGCGAGTGCTCAGTAGCACAGGGAAGCGACAAAGGCCGGTCAAGCAAGGGTGTTTGGCAAAAACGGAACTCAGGGGAGTTGTTCATTAGCTTGGGCGAAGTATGCGCATAAATTTGTCAGGCCTGATGTGTGGGTTCTTTCATCTGCATAGACGATATGGTGTTGAACCATCGACTGGTATTGTAAGCAACGTGGAGGAACTACTGGAGCATGGTATCGGTAATTGGGCAAAATGCTAGTCTGGTAAGTGTGACGATATTGCACTACAACAGGGGGTTGTTCAGCTCGATAGCTGGTGTTCAACGACTGGGAGCCAAGTCAGTCAAGAGACCGAATGTGCTTGCGGTGAACTGTTGTACACTTGGTGAGGGCTGTTGCCAGACACTTCCGATATGGGTTAAAGAAAAGACCTCTCGGGGAGAGGTACATCAGGAGATTAATCAGTAAGCTGAATAGGAAAGCCTTCGAGGAAATGAGGCACATTTACATCAGTTGAATTAGAAGGCGGGATGACGCTCATAGGAGGCGATTGACCAAGGAGTCACACCTCAGGGGGGGTGCATCCTTAGCCTAAAAACACTTCAAGGCCTTCTGGGGGGGGTCAAGTGTAAAGGATTACATATCAGGCTACGGGTGCCATCATTTTACTCGGGGACAAATCATCACACCATCGGACGCTTAAGTTAGGGTGAATGTTAACCAAGGGCAAGCTTCGGGATGACGAAGACAGTGATATGTGGGATCTCGTGGAACCCTTTCGTTGGGCGAGTGCTATGGTTGCACAAGGAAGCGACGAAAGCCGTACAAGCGGGGGCTTGATTAAGACGGGACTCGGGGGAGTTGTGTTCTTTAACACGGGACAGCCATGTTCATGAAATCGTCAGGCTTGTTGGGTGACCTTGGGTTTACATTGCATTGGAGATGACTGTTGGATCAGGGACCGTATGGTGGAAATCTAGCCACAGGGGTGGGCAATTTGGGTCAAAAACACTTGCGCACTTGAACTTAAAGTGATACTCGTGGGTATGTTGTACATGGAGTAGGGGAGCGCATTGTCAAGAGAGACATGTGGGGGACTTTACTTCTTGTGGTATAACAAATTATGGGTTGCTTGTCTTTGGGATGTGAAGGCCTCATGGAGAGGCAGAAGTCACTGAGGGAAAGGTGATAGTGGGGATGCCGAGCTTAGCATCAAGGCAAGGAACGGTGGTTGGGACTCGAAAGTGAGTATAGGATCAGGGGATCTACTGTAGGGGAAAGGAGGTGCTACAAGGGTGTAGTTGGCACAGGAAGCCACGTCCAGGGGACGCACTTCATCTTTGCGAAGAGTGCTCATGAGGGAGTTGAAGCATCGATTTTCAACTGGTCTTGGGGAAGACCTCGTCTGGGCTCAAAGGGAGTCAAGACTTAAGGAAGTTAATTGGGTATGCTTACTCGAAGTGCAGGTGAAGCAAGTGTGGGGGGGTTCCAGGCCGAGTCCATAGGTTGGGCGTTAGGAGTGTCTACATTGGGTGGTAGCTCTATTAAGGTCATCACGGGGGTGATTCCATTTTGTTGGATGGGACAACAATTGCTTGCACTTCTGCTTGTTATAAGGAAGCATAGTCGATGAGGGCATCGACATTCACGAGTGGGGGAGAATTGTTACGGGCTTGCGTTTCACCAGGAAACTTGCCGTGACATTGGTCTGACCTCTCGCTCGGATGGTTGACTCCCGCCGCCGACAGATGTCCCATGCCACGTTTCGTGAACAGCTATGCCCGAGAATGGATTGTGATATAGCGCCGAATAAGCTACTGCTCTATTCCCGACTCGAAATCTATAAAGGACTTTAAGGGAGAGAAAAGAGGGGGCCTACACCATACATCCTGCTGCCTCGGGACGACTGCACGTTACATCATAGCAGCACGACAAAATGAAGGCGGAAACCCCTTGTATAGGTTGGGCCTTCCTGTTCCTGCGCACCCGGCATCCTGCGAGAAAAGGCCCCTTACTATAGATAGGCTAACGCGCCTTAGATTATCTAATTAGAAAAGCAACCTTTCGCGCAACGCAAGTTGCTTAATCCGTTGCTTCTTGCTCCAACTTAGGAGTAGGGGCTCTAGAGCCTTTTCCGCGGGCTGCTATGCTAGTTGTAGCGCGCGAGCGCTTTACTAATAGAATACAAGGTAAGGGGGACTCTATCATGATCTTACGAATCTACAACTCTTTTTACTGAAAGATGTTGACCCGTTTTTCTTTTCTTTGCTGATTCCTCTCAATGAAATTTGCCATGTTGCACTAAGTTACTTACGGATGTATGCATGCGGTCCGGGAACACTTTGGGGTGAACACCCATCCGAACAAGTAGGGTCAATAGTTCAGCATTTAGGCCGTAACATTTAGCAACAAAAAAAATCTTTAACCCAACAAGTGCTCTCCGAACCAAGCTAGATAGTCTCCTATCACTAGGCTCATCAACCAACCTGGACTTTGATTCTTATTATTCCTACCGGATATCAAAACCATAAGGATTGTTTCCAGCCATGAGTTCCCATATGACATAAGCGCTCTTGGGTGGGCTGGGCCATTCCATCAAATCTTTGAGAAGGGGCCCAATCTCGTATTTGATAGTCGGCGTGGCGATAGGCTTCGCTTCAACGACTGCCTCCCCAGCCGTTGAAAACACTGAGCGAGAACGGTAAGGGGAAGGGGCGCACAAACAATGTCGTTGCGCGGGGATGCGATTCGCCAAGCTGGGGCAAACAAAGCCGTCCGGCCCTACCGGATTAGGAATGCGAAGGCCTTTCCTTCGAAAGGAGACCCGGGAAAGAAAAAGCTATGCTATTGACCGACCCTTTCGTAGTGACTTCGAATCAATAGGCCTCTCCCCTTTTCTTTGGTTGAGGCGGGCCGAATAGAGAATGAAATGTAGAAATAGGGGAAGGGTTCCAAACCTTTTTTTTTTTTTTAAGGGCTGCTCGCCCTACCGAAGTACCAAAGGCTTTCGAGGCTTACACCTCCCTATTACACGATCTAAAAAAAGGCTTTCAGTAGCGCCCTTAGAATCTAAGCCTTTTGAAGCGCCAGTAGTTGTAGCTGTGGGTAGGGCTTTCGTTCTTATCGCTCTGGGTTTCGATCTATATGACCTCCGGGCGGTACAAAGTACACCTCTTCCGTAGAAAAGTAACCTAACCTTTAAGAGTCTGTTCAAGGGGGGAGCCCTCTCTCTTATCTATCAATGGAAAGATCTCCGTGCGCGGCGTGATAAGGAATCCTAGAAAAGATCGATTGAGACCCCCTCCCCGGTCCCACGAAGATCTCTACGTACTTGTCCAGTCCAGGACGAGATCTTCCGGTCTGCGTGCGTGGGAGCAGCTCAAACAAAGAAGAGTCTGGTCTGGTCTGAATTCAGGCCCGGCCCGCCTGTCTGCTGCTAGGTTCGGGAATGGCGCCAGGCGAGGGCGCCACTATGCCCCGCTGCTCCGCTGCGGCCGGCCCCCGGACTATGTAAAAGAATCGAGGCCGGGGGTCTCGCCCATAGCGGTTCCACCCCGCCTTTGGTGATTGACCAAACAAATAGGCCTAGATCTATGCCCCTTAATGAATCGAATGGTCCTTCGACCTTCATTTGATTCCGACGGCCGGCATAGATCTCATGAGACCCGCCCACTATTACTACGAAAAAAGCCCTGCCCTTTTCCTTCGCTACTAGGAGAGTAAGCAACCTCTATTAGCGCCGGACCTTGAGTCGAATTGATCGTGTCATGTGCAACGTCCATCAATGATGGTTCATTAATGTCCATTGATTTAGACTCCTTCCCCCTTCCCAACTACGAATAAGATCGAGAGGATCCCGAAAGCCCCCAAACCAAGAACGGAAACGGAAGCCTTTCGATTCACTCCCCATTCTCTCTTAAATAAAGCTCGCCCTCGAGCCCTGGGCAGGTCGGCCGGGTCTTTTCTTTCCCTGTTGTTCTGTTCCCGCCACGAGAAAGACGCACGGAAGAGCTATGCCCAGCGCGCGGAGGATCCGTTGAGAGTTTCTGTTGTCTCGGTAGGGAACTGTACGATCTTTTCCCCTATTGTATTGAATCAATCAAAAAAGAGGTCAGTGCTACGGCCCCCTATTGTTTGATCCAATATTGACCGGGGACGAGCCCCGGCTTCCATAGGTCCTTGGTTTGACCTCCCGTAGTGGTCCTTGCTTTTACGGAGCGGGGCCAATTTCTCGTACTTGCTCAGTGTGCCCCCCTTTCGTCGAGTGCCCCGCCCGGTTCACTGGGCTGTTGGCCTACCAAGCACTTGCCCGCTGCTCCTGCCGCCCGCTTGACGGGCGGAGCGCTCGTTATCCTTACTGTTCTCTCTGCTGGGGCCCCTCCCATTGCTCTAGACATAAGCTATGGCAGCTCCAGCTCGCAACCACAGGGGGCCGCCCTGCGAGGCCAGAGTGGGCTCAGCAGTCAGCCTCCATTCGAATTACGTTAGGGGGTCTTTCGCTTTTGCCAGATCTAGAGAGATACTACGAGTCCTCCGTCCCAGATTCCATCGCCGCGGCCATCTGGTTCACCGGTACTACCAAAAAGTCTCATGCTTACTGTTATTGATGGTTTTATTATCTTGGATCACGAAGACCCCAGTCGTGCTTCTGGTTTCCATTCCCATCATCATATTGATGATAAATCCCCTCGTGCTCCGCCATAAGAACTTGGAGTCCGTATCATGGTGAAGGTAAGGTAACGCTGTGATTCTTGCTCAAAAAACAGACCGAACGCGTTCGAGTTATTGGCTCGTCCAACCCGGCAGCATTCATGAGTCGCTCATTCAACTGTCCCTCGGAGACACGGTCGAGAAGTACCATGCATGGTTGCCCCCCGTCCTTTCTTTCTCTCGGTCTCACCCAGAAAGAGAGACGGCTTAGCCAAAAAAAGTGAGCGCCCCTGCGCGAGCCTTATTTTTATAGTAAAGTCAAGCTTTGGCTTCCTAAAGACTAAAGAAATGGATCAAAAAAAGGGGGGACTTCTGCAACGGGCTATGCCACCCAAACCAACTGAGGGAAGTCGCATCCGTCCGATCGCAAGCACCTACAATGTCATGATCACATTGGTTTACCCTTTTTTCTTTGGTAGTTCAACGGACGGTCGCCCCTCCAAAAATAAAAGGTATAAATATGAAAACTTCTCTGCCATTTAAATCGGAGAATTTATGGAGGAAATCGGGTTTTAAATTTCCAGAAACCACACGATTATATAGCCAAAGGGAATACGCCGCGCCTAAAATCATCCCAAGCGCTGCTAATGTGGCTACTAAGCTATTTCTTTGGAAAGCTCCTACTAAGATGAGAAATTCCCCGATAAAGCTGCTAGTACCAGGTAAACTCATATTGGCCAAAGTAAAAAAGAAGAAAATGGTAGGGAAATTCGGCATGGTGCTCACTAAACCTCCGTAATATCTAACAAGTCGAGTCTTATGTCGGTCATATAGAACACCAACACATAGAAAAAGAGCTGAAGAAACCAGTCCATGACTTAACATCAGTAAAATGCTACCTCCAATTCCCTGTATGTTCAGACTAAACATACCAATAGTCACCAGATTCATATGGGCTACTGAGGAGTAAGCAATGATCTTCTTAAGATCGATCTGTCTTAAAGTGGTCAAGGAAGTATATATTATAGCAATCGCGCTTAAAGTATAAATGAAAGGAGTGAAACAAAGTGTCGCTTCAGGAAACATGGGTATTGAAAATCTTAAAAACCCGTAGGTTCCCAATTTTAAAAGAATTCCTGCCAAGATGACGGATCCCGCCGTAGGTGCCTCTACATGAGCTTCGGGTAACCAAATATGAACTGGTACCATAGGCACTTTGACGGCGAAAGAGGCGAAAAAAGCAATCCATAGAAAGATTTGGCGCCGCTCACTAAATTCTGTGGTTAATAAGATTTGTAAATCGGTGGTTCCTGTTTGGAGAAGAATCAACAGAATAGCTAATAGCATAAAAACAGATCCAAGTAAAGTATAAAGGAAAAACTGATATGCTGCCTTGATCTTTCTTTGTCTCGAACCCCATACCCCTATAATAATGGTAGAGTAAGGGGTGGCCCCAAAGCGGAATTGACCGGTGGTGGTTGGTCGAAGCTCCAGTAGGTAGCCACTCCCTTCTCAGGGAACCGTACGTGAGACTTCCGCATCATACGGCTCCGTCCCGAGCTTCCGTCGTCGGCCCTTGTCATTAGACCACTATCTATGCATGTATTTTCAGCCTGGACTCTCAAATCTTTTGCTTTTTGGGTGGTGGCGAACAATGCAGCTTGCGTTGCGGGAGATGCCCGCCCGTAGGGCCCGGCCTGCTTCTCGCCCGAAAGAACCGCTCACTAGCCAGCCGGACTAGTGGGGGCCCTATCTGGAGACATACTGAAAACCATGCCTTTCGAACCGAACGCAACGCCCGTCTTCCAAATCAAAAGATAAATGGGCTCGTTGGGAAGAAAGATGGAGATGGAGTGCGGCCTGTAGAGCACATGTAACGCACAGTCGGGTTGCTCACGCAGCGGATCTCTCTCTCTATCTATACTATAGATAGAGAGATGTGAAAGTAATAGCCTTATGTTATGGCCACCCCCCGACTTACGGCCTTTACGCTACTACTATTGTGATGTGAGCGGTTCAAATTGGTTTGATCTTTCCCAATTATCCTGACCGGAACTTGTACGCAGCACTTATACGGAGGTGCATGCATAAAGGTTTTGAACTCTTTTCTTATCTGAAAGAGGACCCTACCCTATTCTCGAACCCTCTGCCGAGCTTCACCCTGCCCGCATTTACTTTTTTTTTGAAGGGGGCCAAAGAAATGTCTCCACCTGCTGCCAACAGTCTTTCTTCGGAATTATACTGAACGGGTCGATCCCCCCCCCC